>PVJO010019943.1:0-33095 GCA_004026905.1 Hystrix cristata
GGACTAATGTGCCGATGCTCCCTCACTCAAAATTTATATGCTGGAACCTTAATGCCCAATG
The DNA here is from genome assembly GCA_004026905.1 of Hystrix cristata. Lineage (NCBI taxonomy): Eukaryota > Metazoa > Chordata > Mammalia > Rodentia > Hystricidae > Hystrix > Hystrix cristata. The sequence goes on from PVJO010019943.1 coordinate 62, forward strand.
TGAGTCTACTTGACAATAGGACTTTAGAAGAGAATTAAATGAAATTTTAAGGTGCAAACAAAACTGTGGCCTCATGAGAAGGAAAGATACTCTTGGTCTCCGCTCCCTTCTCCCTTTCCCTCTCCTTTTCCTTTCTCTCTCCCTCTCACATTTCTCCTCTTTCTCCCTCCCTACCTCCTCCTCTCCTCTCACTGGCTGAGGACAAAATGATAAAGTAGCTGTCAGCAGGCCACAAAAAACCCTCACCAGTCCGCCAAAACTTAATGCTAGCCTTCCACCTTCCAGGCCTGTGAGAACATAAATTCCTATTGACTCAAGTACCTAACCTGTGGTATTTTGTCATGGCAGCCAGACTGGACTGATCCAATCCTCATGTTCCATGTGAAGACTCTGAAACAGACATGAGTTGGTTTACATCCCTACAGTAGATCCTGAAGGTGCAGCACAAATTGCCTGCCTCTGACACTGACACTCATGGGTTTTCCATACAACTCCAGCATCTTCCCTTACAACTGAAACAACGACAGTGTGTGTTTACCCCCTAGAATATGAGCACTGGGTCCTCTGTGTGTCAGGCTTTTCCTTCTTTCTCCCACCTGGCTCGCCTCTTTTATCCCATCCAGCAGCACTCTGAACCAGGCCCCTGCCCTGAGTGAGGAGGGTGCTGCAGGGCCCACGCCGTCCCTGACCTCCAAGGGCATGCCCCAGGGAGTGCGATTCAAGAATGTTTCTGGAACAAATTTTAAAAATCAATGAGTGTTTTTCAAAGTCCAGGGTTACAGCTCCGAATCTCAGCTGAGTTATCTGAGTTGTTAGAGTCCTGCAATTCATTTTGACCATATTCCAATTCTAATTATTCTTTCATTTGTCTATTCAGGATTTTTTTTTTTCTTTCACAAACAACTATCTGTACTCAATGTTATGTAGCTCCCTAGGGCAATGATTCATTACCAAGCTATTTTTCAGGGTTGTGCCTGACACCCCAAGCTTAGTGTCTGAAGCAAACTTAATGAGCTCATTTTATAGTCTCTTCTAGATCTTGATGAAAGTACTAAATCCAGGGACAAAAAAACTGAATTCCAAGGAATACTATAGATTTTCTTGCCTTCTGAATTAAAATAGCCACCCTCTCAGTAGGATGTCTCAGTCACCATTACGTCACTGACTCTTGTCGCCCAGGGGTCACAGTTCCAGAGCTGATGGAGAACCAAGTCATGGAGACAGAATCAACAGCCTCCGCAGTGCACGAAGTGAAGAGCTATATGGCTTTCTCGGACACTCCATTTAGAACAGAAAGAAATGAGGCTGTGCTATTGGAAAATCGTCATGCTTGTTTGCCCCAATTTATCCTAAATACTAGTAAATGGACCTTCCAATTAATTTCCTGGGGGACACCACGTGAGGAAGTCACATAACACTGGGAGGACCAAGTCCCAGCGGAGACTCACTCACCCTGCTCTGGTTTAAGCCAGGCGCAGAGTCCTCGCCTGTCAAAATAACAATACAGTGTTTCAGCCTGAGAAATGCATGCCTGGAAACGGTTCCTCCACGATTCATTATTACCTCTGTTTACATTTAGCTCCTTGCAGGCTGGGGATTTAGCTCAGTGGTTACAGTGCTTGCCTTGCAAGCGCAAGGCCCTGAGTTCGATCCCCAGCACCAAAAAAAAAAACAAAAAACAACAACAACAACAAAAAGGTAATACGTTTAGCTCCTTGCTTTTCCTCTTTGAAATGATATTATAAAATACATTCCCTAATCAAAATGTGTCTTCAATGTCTCTAAGCCTTTAGTGTTAACGTGCTGTCTGAGTTACTTTTTTATTGCTGGGACAAAATACCTGACACCCACAAGTAAAAGGAGGAGAGGTTTGCTTAGGCTTATGGTTTCCAAGTTTTGGTTCATAGTTGGCAGGCTCTGAGGCAAAGCAGTGTGGCGGGAGGGCACAGCAGACGAGCGCTGTGCATGTCACGGTTGCCTGGAAGCAGAGGATGCAGCGGGAAGCCAGGGAAGGAGATACACCCTTCCAGGTCACCCCCCTTCTCAGGGACCTGCCTCTTCTGACGGGACCCCTCTTCCTGACAGAACATTCAGCTGTGGATTTGTAAGTAGATTAATTCACTGATAAATATGACACCCCACAATCTAATCACCTTCCAAACACATGAAGCTTTTGGGGACAACACAGATCTAAACCATCACACCTGTCGACATACTTCCCCATCATTTGACAAACATCCCTTCTTCATTAGAAAAACATTTGCTTTTCTTTCAGTAAGTATTATTTGGTTTTCCACTTTTCCTTTTTTTTTTTTTTTCATCTTTACTTCAATTTGATATATCTTGATGTTTTCCCCTCTTACTCTGGCTTACTTTGTACTTTTGAAATTTCTGTTTTCCAAATTAGCAGTCCAAAAACTCAGGTCCCTAGGTTAGTTTTATTATTAATTAACTCATTTAATTATCTCTCAAACCTCTCTTATTTCTCAGGTAGTATTTATATCAATGTAGACTTTGTACCCTTCTAAGATTGGGTGCTTGAGTCTTCTGAAGTCTCAAGGGTAGTTTTGACATGTGTAATCTGCTACCTGTCACTTTTACTTCATTTCCTTAAAATAACTTCTATTTGGTTGATATTACATAATAGTATGAAGGGATTGCACCACTATCACTAATACAGAAAAGCAAAACTTTCCTTGGTACCTATTACAACTGGAATAATATAAATTCTATGTTGTATAAAATGAAGAAACAAAAAAAAAAAACAAAAACAAAACAACCCCCCACAATAAGGCAGTAAGACTTTCTCCAATAGAGCGAAAATTAACAAAGCAAACAAAACAAAGCCAAACCAAAGGGTTATAGTAAAAATGTTTCCTAAGTACTTAAAGAAACGGGAAGGAAAAAAATCAGATGGCCCCCAAATAGCTACCTTCTTACCCCACATGCTGTGGTCATTCTTATCCCCACAGATAGAGTTTTTCCCCTAAGATCTTGGCAGAGAAAAGGACCTTGGATTTGATCATCTCTCCTTCCCGGTAGGGTAGGAATGTCCAGGAGGAAGCAAGACATGGAACGTAATAGTGCTAAGCCATCCATATGGCTTTCAGTACAGGTGTCTGATCTTTCTAGTTTGATTAGAAGTATTACAGACTCAATCTGAGCCCCTTATACCTACGTGTGTTTTGTTACTGTGTACAGCAGAATTAGATTATCTGGATGGCTATATCAGACAGAGAAAGGACAATTACAGTTCAAAGGTAAGTAAAGCCGGGTTGAAGTTCCAACATTCCCATTCATCTTTCTCAGCCTTCTAGTTCTAAAAGGAAGACAATTTCACTTATCGCTCTATACCTCCACAAATATCAGACTAACTATACTATGCCCGTCACTTTTTAAGGTACATTTGATAATCTTTAAGGTCTCTTAGCATTTTCTTGTAGGGACTGTTAAGCTGGACCTCCACACCCTTATTTAAGCAATTCTGATTTAAAGAGATCAACAACGTGGATCAGCCTGTATCTGCAATGTGTAAATTTGCCAACAGATAGCCATTCTCCCCAGTAATTTTTATTTTGATTACTCAGACTCATCCTGCTGCTATGTAAAAAAACAAAAGATTAAGCAAAATAGAAAATACCCAAAGATAAAGTTCATACCATAGAATGAAATACATAATGATGATAAGTTAGAAACAATTACTGCGTACTGTTCATGTACCTGAACTGTGTGGGAAGGCAGATGTGTCTGATCTGGCTCCTACTCTTAAAAATGAGACTCCGGGGAAGCAGTTATGCATAGTAAAGGAGGCACAGGGTTGATGTGATAGGGTGGCCAAGACTGGAAATGGCACAGAACAAAAGATGAGAGGCCCACATGGGTAAGGGTTGGCTTCAAGAAGAAAGACAGGGGTTTCCAGTAAGAAGTCAGTCTTCAATACACACACATATAACCTCAACATCATACCATACAAAATAAAATCCTGTAAAATTCAAAAGCATTAAATGGTGACAAATCATTCACGGTAAGCCACAGTTCACATATATTTGTGGGGAGGCATTGAAAATAAACTAATCTAATCCTAGCACTCAGGAGGCTGAGGCAGGAGGATTTGCTGCGAGTTCGAGGCCAGCCTGGGCTACATAATGAGTTCATGGCTGGCCTGAACTACATAGCGAGAATCTGTCTCAAAAAAAAAAAAAAAAGAAAGAAAGAAAGAAAAAAAGAACAAAAATTAATCATTCAAATTAATAATGTAGAGATTATATTTTCAAAACAAGAATAAAATCATGCAAAATAATAAAACATAAAACAAAATAGACTCAAAAAAGTGGAGCATTTCAAAAGGGCACATATTTGAAATTGTCAGTAGAATGTCAAAAGATAAGTAATATTAAAAAAGAGAAAGAATATAAAACAGACATACAAGAGATTTAAACATCTTATAATCATATATAACTAAATGAAAGTCTAGATGAGATGAATGCATTTATATAAAATTTAAATAAATTTTACTCAAAAATTTAAAAATCCTAAATAGGTTAAGTGCTATGTAAGAAAATTTTAATGTAGTCACATATTTATACCCTACTGCATCCTAAATAGTTTTTAGGGAAAGTGAAATCAAATTTTAAAAGATCAGTTATTTAAAGAAGTAGAAAATTATTTGTCAACTCATTGATCTTACAAACTAAGCATAAATTTGATACACACAAATGTAGAAGAAACAAATCTGTTGTCCATAGATGAAAAGCCCTAAGTAAAACAGACGAAAATTTATAATAGGCTCCTCACGACATGAACAATCTTCCTTAGCATCTCTCGTTTGTTCGTTTGCTCTTTCTTTCTTTCTTTCTTTCTTTCTTCCTTCCTTCCTTTCTTTCTTTCTCTCATGATCTTGGGAACTGAATTCAGAGTGTTTGCTCCAAGCTATATTTCCCAGCTCTCTCCTTATTTTATAGAGTATCTCACCATGTTGCTAATATGTCCAGGCTGCCCCAGGCTGGTTTTAATTCGAAAGCCTGCTGCCTCAGCCTCCCAGTGTGCTGGGATTACAGGTATGTACCGCCTCACCTGCTGCATAATTTTAGTGGCAATCCAATGAGCGATCAGTTCCACTAAAGTGACTGGAATATTTGCTTGCATCAAGCTGAGCAAATGTAAGACAGAACTAATGAAAAGGTTCAATAAAGTGAAAAGGTACAGAATAATCACTCAGAAAGAAACCCAGAATTTTGCATACCTTAGCAATAACCACGTAAAATAGTTTAAAGGATCCAATTTGCAATAACAATAAAATCTATAAAACTACAGGAATAAAGTTATTAAGAGCCAAAAAGTTATTAAAAGTCATATCCAGAAAAATACAAAACACAGATTACATAAAAGAAGACCTGAATACATGAAACATATATCCCATTGGTAAATTCAGTGCTACAGAGAGGTGAGTTATTTCCTCGTCTAAGTAATTTAGGAAATTTTTTGCAATCTCAACCAAACCTCCAAGGGATTTCTTTTATGGCATACCATAATCCCCTTTAAAATAGGGAAAATACAATCTAGGCAGGGGAAAAGCGAGAGAAGTTACATGGAATAATGAGATGAGCCCTGTACTACTAGGTATTAAAATAATACATGCACTAGTTAGGCGTTGATATTGATGTACAAAATTCAATTACTGGAGCAAGCTAGAGAATTCTGAATAGAAGAACTGGTATTTGGAAAATCAAAGTTGCTATAGGAAGTATAAGCTACTGAATGACTCTCACAAGAAAAATTCAATACTCAAATGAAATAAAAATTATTAGATACTGGAGTAAACTCAGAGATGGGGAAGTGGCTGACAGGGGACCAAATATGACCCAAGATGGCAACAGCAGACCTTAAGCTTAATGTGGGTGGTGTGCTGATGAGTTTGCAGAGGGGGGAAAGCCCTTCACAGGGTGAGAACTTTCAGAGGCTCACTTTCCAAGATCCAAAGAGGGAAGGAACCCCGGGGACGAGGGGATTGGAGAGGGGTGGATCTGCCTGGGAGCTGGTGGGGGTTCTCTGGCCAGGGAGTACTGATCCATAGGAACGGCCTGGGCGCCTTTACAGTCCTGGGATTTATCTGATCTAACAGATGTTGAGTTTAGTATTTTTAGATATGCAAAACAGGAATGCTTTAAGTGGCTAAAAATCTGCTATTTTTAAGAAAACTGGATGGGTTAAGAATCTGAGTTGGGCACCAGTGGGCTTTTGAGCTAATGGGTCCCAGCTCAGCAGGAAAAAATAAACAACACAGGACCTTGTATAAGGGTCATTTTTGATATATTTATATAACAGAGCCTTGCCTCACATTTGCCATTCTTATCACTGTATGCACACGGTTCAGATGTATTAGAGGAAAACATGAAAAATGTTAGGAACAGAGGACAGTACGTTTGTAATCGAAAACATAAAAGAGGAACTAAAGAAACAAAAGCACACAAAATGTTCTTATTGGTGAAATTCAGTGTTATAGAGAGGTGAGTTACCTCCTCATCCAAGTAATTTATAAATTGATCAGACCTAAACCCAAAAGTCATATATTTAAGGGGAAAAGGTTAAATCTGATTAACTAAGACAATTGGTAATAAGAACCAAAATTTATATTGTTTTATCATAATGCTTGTGTATACTAAATCTATAATTTTCATTCTAATTTATGGGCTAGGTTCTGTTATTCCCATTTTACAGCTAGTAATTGAACTAATTATATGATGTACCCACATTAAAGTAAGAAGCAGGACTGAGCAGACCAGGCAAGGCCCAGCTTCACTAGTGTGGATGTAAGTGTGCATGGGTGTATCTTCTCACACACTTCACTGTGAGATGCACCCTGTAGGGTGCTACTGCATATAAGCTGCACAACTGAACTAAGCGACTTTCTAGCGTTTCCAAAGTCATTCCGGTCTCCCTCCCTCCATAGATAATCAACCCTAGTCCTGTAGAAATACCCTCTACCAATCTACCTCCTGCCTACGAGCTCAGCATTCGAGGCTCAATTCAAGGGCTACTTGATCCGAAAAATTTTCCCTGGCCCAGCCTGGCAAATATAGCAAAGTCAATTTGACTTCTTTCTTCTCTCAACTCCAAGTGCCCCTTCCACGGGGTACTCTAACAGTCTGAGCCCTTCATCTCGCTTATTTATTTACCTTTCTCCATCACCAGATAGCAACCTGTCATCAACGTGTAAATGGCCCTTAGCATGGGTTTCATATATAGTGAGTATTTAGTAAGTATGCGTTGAATAAATAACAAGCTATGAAGAGCTATTCTTCTGGGTAGCAATTTGCAAGATATTGATTTTCTTTGCTCCCATTTGGTGACATTATAAAACATTTTTTGAGGGCACAGAAGAGAATGCAATCGTAATTGTATCATTGCACATTAATTAGCAAGGAGGCAGTTTTCAGCTATAAAATCTTCACAGTTAGCACAACACCTTCATCAGTTTATACTATTAAGCATTATAGATGAATACTGCAACATTAAGTTTTGTGGCAGTGCAAATAAAAGTGTTAGCAAGTGGTATCATTATCCCACTGTCTTTTCAAAAACTTAAATACTAATGCTCCATTTATACCCATTCAATTACTCCTTACTGCCTAATGTCCAAAATCTTCAGCATTGTCTTTTATAACTGGGCACTTGTCCATCTCTAAATTGATCTCCAGCCACCCTGCTCCTCCTCACTTCCATCCACACCACACCTAACACATGCCAGGTATCTACCTTCACACAATACTCTGCAACTAGAAATGGCAATCTGCAATTGCCCTGACCAATCTAAATGATTTACAATCATCTGTCTATGTCACACTTTGGCATAATCTGTCGCCTCAGCCCAGAATATCCTTCCTACTTTTGCAGAACTTCATGCTGTTACTCCTGCTTTATATCTCAGTTTAACTTCATCCTCTGAAACCTGCCTCCTCTTCCTCTGGCTCCGGAGGAGTCATGGGCTCCTTGCCAGCATTTATGTTCTAGGTGCCTAATCATATCCACAGTGTTTATCACAGTATTTGTAATAGTCACATTTCCCATCTATTATTCACCTCTCTGAAAGCAAGGATTGAGTTTTTCTTGTCCCTGAATCTCTACAGTCCCAGGCGGGTCAAGATGGCAGTTATATGGTGGCTACAGTGAGGAAACACCAAACAAGAAGGTCAGAGTCAGACCTGTCCCGCGGTACACATTCCATGTAAGGTTCCTCTTGGAAGAAGTTCACTGCTACCTTCCATGTCTGGGCCAGACTAGGAATTCGGCTCTCACCCTAATAGTTTTTCTTTCTGACATAAAAAGTAAGCTTATGAGCTTACTCATATGAGCAAAATTCCAGGAAAAGTAATCTTTACTTTCTCCCTGGTTGTCCCTCACACAGCTATCTGAGCGCAGCTTCCTGAAAACGTACCAGATGAAATGGCCTGTATGTATTTACTTTTCTGGTTTTCCTTGATCTGCTGCTTTGGGTTATTCCAAAGAACTTGCTGGAAGATACTGCAGTGGAATGACCTAATTCATGTCCCTTTCTCTTCCTCCCTGTGAATTCTTCAGCTTCTCTCTCACAGTGCTGCGTGTTGGAGCCACAGGCAGTAGAGTCTTAGGAGTATGCCCTGGGCTTGGATTTGCACACGAGTTTAGTAATTCCCCAGCTCGAAAGCAACTCCCAAGATAAAAGCTGAATTTATAAATATCAGAGATAGTTTGAGCATGAGAGATAAGAAATAAATAATGTATTTAAACTGGTTTCAGGGTTTTATCTATCTCCCAAGATCAAAGGAAATGAAAGAACTCACCCGAAGAACCATCAGAACTGTGAGTCTTGCTTATACTTGTGCATATGTGTGTACTGCCTAATTCTAACTACCCAATTTATTGAGTGAATACTGAAAAATATTAAGAGAAAATAGAAGATGTTTTATATGTTTTTTCAAAATCTCCACTTTGCTTTGGACTGTACTTCTCAATTCTTTCGGCTGAACTCTCACTCCAAATATTCTCTACAAATTTTATGTTCCCTTCATTGTTTTATGTGCTATAAACTATACATGCCTTTAGTTTAAGAGTGTTTATTTTTAAATTTTAGGACAGTTTTATATTTAAAATAGCAAGAGAAGTATGTATGGATTTCCATATGTGTCATGCTCTATCTTCCCTATAATTGAACATCTCACATTACTATGGAAATTTGTTTCAATATTGAAACATATTTATTATAAATTCATACTTTATTCCCATTACTTTTTCTATAAATTCTTTTCCCGCTCCAGTATCCTACCTAAGACAACACATTACATTTAGTTACCATGTTTCTTTAGATACCTGTTGTCTTCATTATTTGTACGTTCCTTATTTTGAGGACTGCTGGTATGTATTTTGTACAATGTTTGTCAGCTGGGACTTACCATGCATTTTTCTTATGATTAGACAGGGGATATACACTCTGAGAAGGAACAGTGAAGATGTAAAGTGTCACTTTTTATCACATTTTATCAACAGCCCACACCATCAACATGAACTACAGCCACTGAAGTTGAATTCAATCACCTGTGGAGGTAGTGTTTGTCAGGGCTTTTCTGTTTATTTGCTTTTTTGTTTAGTTGCACAGTAACTCCTATTTCTATTTCACATTTTACTCTTTGAAACAGTCATTTGTCTATGCAGTCTCAGTTTAAGGAATAAGGAATTACTCTCCATCTCCATAATGGAAGAAGATCTACATAGTCAGAAAATCTATAAAAATTATTTGCAGAGAGATTTGTCTATTCTCCTTTAATTTATTTGGTCAACCATTTATTTATTGCTATTTTGATTCATGGATACTTATTCTGTATTTTTGGTCATAATACAATCACACATTATTTATACTGTTGCGCAAATTGTTTCATTTTTGGGCACTGAGAACTCATTCATTTGGCTGCATATCCCTCTGACATCGTTATAGGCATTGCTTTATTCATTTTTGTTTGTTACTTTATAGCTTTTACTTACTTTCTGGCACTATAAAATGATCCAGGCTTATTTTCAATGTTGTATCCCAGTCCTGCAATCAAACGTTTTTTTCCAAGGACGCTTGGAAAAGTATTAGAAACCAATATCTGAGCACTACATGTACTCACTGCTACCAGGGTAGTATCCTTGCTTCTAGGCCTTCTCAGCTGACAGAGCAAGAGAATGTACACCAATACTAACTCATGTACACACTCACATGTGAAGATATTTCTCTATGTCACCATCTGAACCATATTAAGATAAACACAGCTCATTCCCTTCCCTTTCCTTTTCTATAATCTCCCACTTCAACAGTGACAGACAATTGAACATTCATGTATTTAATCGTTCATTCATATACATATATATATTTGACAATATCAGAATTATTAACTGTATCCACTTGAATGAAAACTTTTTATTTTTTTCAAATTATGGTTCACTTTTAACTTTGGATTTCTTTGTACCTAGAAGAACTCTTGTGGGAAAAGAAAGAACAGATACTGTCAGAACAAATTTGTTTTTTTTTTTTTTTTTGGTGGTGCCGGGGATCGAACTCAGGACCTTAGTGCTTGCAAGGCAAGCACTCTAATCACTGAGCTAAATCCCTAGCCCTGTCAGAACAAATTGAAAGAGGCAAAACTAGTGGATACGGATATAGTGAAGAAGCTCCTGGGCTGGGGATTGAGCTCAGTGTTTAGGGTGCTTGCCTGGCAAGCACAAGGCCCTGAGTTTGGTCCCCAGCACCAAAAAAAGAAAAAAGAAGCTCCCCATTAAGGAAGGTAACAAGGTAACAGATCCAGTAAACCTGAAAAAGAACATGGAAGACGTTACTGCAATGAAGACAACTTTGATTAGGTAAATCTTAATAGTTAAGTAAAACCAATACATCACAATCACATGAGAAGCAGACATTAAAACATACACAAAGATCATGATTGACGGAGGTGGGCAAATTAATCTGTGCCAGGAGAATACATTTCAGAAAGTGGAAGAAAGTAATATTCACAATGATCAATTAAAGTGTCAGAGGCCAGGTGATCTAGTGAAATTAAATGTAAACAAAAGAAATCTAAAGGGTGGAGATCTCAGAATCCAGATGTACTTCGCAAGGAAAGGTTTGGTGATGTCTGTGTGCAGGGACTTGTCTGTATTTTCTCTAGCAATACCTGGACCCCACAAGGAAAAGCCTGAATATGTGGAATAAAAGCTTATAAGGAAAGAAATGAAGAGGATTTGGCCCAAATTAAGCACTGAAGAATGTTTTTCAAGACCTGGTACTAAATATCTTCTCCAAGAAGCCTTCCGAGATGGCCTATAGGTAGGGCCGGTTTACCTATGTCACACAATAGAATGTTCCGATAGTCATTTCCACTGAATATTGTTATGATTTGCTTTACCTATTTGTGAGATAAAGAGTGAGAGTCACAGGGGCAAAGACCATGATTTCATTTATTTTGGTAGTCAGCACCTAGCACTGTGCTTAGCAATTAGCAGCAATTCAGTGCATGTGCACTGAATAAATAAAACAAAGAGAGACTCGCAGGGACTGAGGACTTATTAACACAGAGGTGAAAATCAAAAAAACATGTAAAAGTCCTAGCAGCACTAAATTAATTCCTTTCCATTTGAATAGGAAGGTAGGCCCTTTGCATACTGATTTTTGCAATGAATTTTTTTAAAACCTCAATTGTTGTAGTCATAAAAAATTAGTGATGTATCTGCAATGACTAAAAACTACGGTGAAATAAATTGCACTGGGAATTTTCATTAATCTTGTTCTTTGGCAATGTCATCAGTAAGTACCTCATTAGTATCTTACATCTTTATTTCTCAGGATGCTATAGCTAAGGATAACATTATCAAGCATTTCAGTTGTACACTAATTTCTGCATGATGCATGAAGAGTACACTTAATTGCACTATTATTTTCTGTAGACAATTTCATCTTTGGAAATGACTTTGGTGTTACAAAAGACTAGAAGGTATATATTCTGAGTTTGTCCTCTACTAAAAGATGTCACTAGTTAGTTTTTCAAACAGCCAGAACAGAAGCCGCTTTTTTTTTTGTCACTGACAGTTTTTATTCTCCCAGTGCGGATCAAAATATGACATCCCAAATTCTTTGATTTGGAAGAAGAGTGAACTGTGATTAGTGAGACTGTCAAATTTCAACCTGAATACAATTTATTTTCTAACAGTTAATTTGGTGTTTACATAACCCTATCAGAAATGTCTGAAGGTATAAAATATGTAGAAATTTTTTGCCTTGAAAGATACTATTAATTCTTTTTTTTTTTTTCGGTACTGGGAATCGAACTATTAATTCTTTTTATGGGTAGCAGCATATTTAAAAGAAAACCTCTGAAGTATATATATATATACTTCATGTACTCACAGGTTGGGAATGTGGGGTAAAGTTATTTAGCTCTCTGGGCTTCTGCTAACTCATCTGCTAAAATTTCTACCATTAATTCAGCTACATTCCTATTTGAAGGAAGATATAGCAGTTAATGCACCGCGTTTACTTAGTTTCATTCAGCATAGAAATCTCTATGGCCGGTCTTCTCCCAACCCTACTCCAGCCCACTCTCATATTCACAGACTTTTCTCCATTAACAGGAGACTTTAAAATACACCCAAGGCACCAAGGCTGAAGGTAGTAAAACACACAAAAATTATGAATGTAGTCTTGAAACCATTAGAAACATAAACCAGCCAGCACTTGCATTATATATCTCATTTTGGAAAGAGAATTCTTAGTAACTAGATTAAATTCATTTGAAAAGTTATTCCTGAAACAAAAACATAAAATGTCCAGAAATGCTAATCCTTCATTTAATATCTGAAAAACTCATTGTAATAAATGATTTTACTTAACCTAAGACATTTTTAACATAGTCCAGACAGAAATGCTGTATTTAAAGCTTGATACAAAAGGATGAAATTAGCATTTATTATAAGCTTCCTATAACCTACATAATTTACATGAACATTTAGGATAAAGAAAAGGTAGAAAAAAAAAGAAACTGTAGAGCATGTGTTAGGTACATGTTAGTGTATGTCTGAGTGGACTGCAGTTCTACTCGATCTGGAATTGTAAGAAAAGGTCTTTCTTAGAAGAAACACTGAATTGAGTTAAAAGTTCTACAGAAAGATTACTCAAGGCATAAAGAACAGCAGGTGGGGAAGCTCTGGAAATGGAAAAGAAAGTGCACTCTATACTCTTCCAATTAAAATGGGGCTTACAGAATAATAATTAAAAAAACATGATTATAGACAAGAAAGTCCAGATATAGGTAGAACATGACAGATGACAGCAATGGGCAAGCTGTTGACCAATCCCACCTGCTTGCATAGTTGAGTGTGGCCCTGTGAATCAAGAGGGACCAGGGACTCTCATACGGCAGTTGTGGCTGCCAAGGCAACCTCTAGCATGATCCTCATGCTTTTTCTCCTTTAGCAAGAACTTTGGAAGCCATATGTTGAAGATTACAGGGTCATAAAATGCAAGGAAACTGAGTCCTGGAAATGATGTTTTATGCTTATCAGAAATACCCATGGAGAATTTATAAAGTCCATAAACTTCCGTTTTGACAAGTCATCCACATTTTTGTATTTTCTTGTTATGTCAGTGTTGCCCTTAACTAAGGTGCTAAGATTCATTTTGCTATAGGTCTGGGTGTTATTCTAAGTAGTATATTCATTTACCAAGCTGCCAGCAAGTTAAAAATTAAAAACTCAAGGGACAATACGAGGTGCGGGCAATGACTTACTAAATAAAAAGCAAAAATGATGTACCTTAAGAGGATTCTGGAATCATGCCTCACTAGATAAAAGTTCATCTTTTCCAACGCCTCCCTGAAATCTTAGAAGTGGTCATCTTTACCTCCAAAGACAGGTTTCCCACTGTGTAAATGAACAAGTTATTGGGACTGAACTGAAAATATTAATATATTGGATGTATTCATTGATGTAAGTAACTTTATTAAGAATTTCCCTAAGTGGCTATTATCATTATTTTTGACACATTATTGGTTCTTCTTCTAAGATTATGTTTTGTTCATTTATAACATCCAGTGTATATATGCATGACTACTTGATTATATGGTCTGAACTTCTTGAGGAATAACAGGAAATGAATTTCTTTTTCCTTACCAGCAGCATTTGAATTGTTTTGTAGATACTTCTTTCCCATCTCTGAATAAACTAGTACGGTATCCCAAACTCTGCAAACAATTGTGTTTTAAGAAATAGTTCCACTGTGATACCTAAGTCTTAATTTCCTGTATGAATCAGTTCAAAGCAACCTAATAAAAACTTGAGTCTCCCTGAAGCCTACACCCAGCTTCATTCCAGTGCTCAGGAGTGGCGGTGAGGCAGGGAAGATCCTTCTCTATGCTTTTCTTCCCTTTTACTTCCTCAGTGCCCAGACTCTGTTGTCTCAGCTCCCTCTTAAGGCTGGGTGAGAAAGGAGCAGATGGGAGAATAAGCAGGTAGCAGGGGTCAATTACGAGGGGCTGCACCGAGCTCTCCTTTGGTTTCAGGAATCCAAATGATGGCTCTCAGCTGGGACATACACAGAGGCCCCACTGGGTCATTTGTAGTTTGCTCTTCTCTGATGTGGGTGGTGCAATCACCAGCTGATCTCCAGTCATAGGTCTTTCACCTCCTGTCCACTCAAGCCTATCCTGCAGACATCTAAATACTGGGTCCCTCTCCCTGGGGGACAACAGTCATATTTAAAGTCCCATTACACAGATTGTGGTTATCTTCTGAGACATCTGCTAGACCAGTTGGAAATCAGTACATCCTCCACTCACTAAATGCATCCGTTTCTGTGCTGTCTTCCAGTCGCGAATCTCCAGATAGCACCCATCTTCAGGGTTCTCCAGAGAGGGATAGGACCAGTCTATACTCATGTGCACGCACACCACCAAACCCCGCAGGTATTTTAAAGCTCTCCTAAGCGCAGTGTCATTAAATTCCAGTCCATACACTAGATTCGCTCTGAGGATTTGGTACTCAACAAGTTTCTACCAGAGCAACAAGAGTCCTGTCTGTCCGTCTAGCAGACAACTCGGCACCCCGAGATGGCCTCTTGAAAACTCTTTCACTTCCCATCCACACAGGGTTAGAAGAAAAGCAAAGTGTTTGCCTACGTACACCCAAAACTCACAACTATAGTAAAAAAAAAACCTGGTCCTACAAAGATGTTTGGCTTCGTTTAATACAATACAGTGAATGGGAGTTCAGATTGTCACCTAGATTATTGATTAGCAAGCTCTAGAGGAGACATCTGGTCGCTATAGCATTGTCTTCTAAGGCTGGAAATCAGGTCTATACATAACAGCAAAGGTTTAATTTTCCATCCTATTACATGTTCAAAGAGAATGTTTACTATGAAGAATTTTAAAATCAGTATCTCCTTTCATTCTTTGAGCAATTTCACAAGATAGGGGTGATTATTCTCCAATTTCAGAGATGCTCAGATAGCAATTCATTAAATTGGTCCACCAGACAGCACACAAGTAACCACACAGCACCCTTCATCCTAACCCAGGCAACACCACTCTATAATCGCCTCAATGTCAGAAGATCCACCAAAAGACAAAAAAGAGACAAATTAGTTTTAGTATAAATGTTGACCTTACAAATCCAAGAAAAATAACTCAGAATCTATTAGAAGTTGTGATAGTTTGTTTTTGAAACTGATTTCTAAATACAGTGATAACTGAATGGAAAATACAATGGGGAAAAGCTTTAATGCAAGTCTATACCATGACCAATATTAATAAAAAATTTAAAATATTTAATAATTGCTTTACCTAGAAATATGAATCTTAAGTAAAAATTTTATAGTAGTATGATATACAGAACAGAATAAAATGTATGCTATACATTTATTTGAGAAGTTAGAATATGGTAAAGTTAACATATTCTTTTCAAATTAGTTGTTAAGTTTAGCAAAACTCTAACTGTATCGCAGGGTAAGATGATGGTGAACACAGAAAAAGTGAATTCTGATATTTATATACAATGCAGTACTACTCTGCCATAAAGAGGGATAAATTTAATCATTTGCAAGAAAATTGATGCACTTTGAGACCATAATGTTAAGTGGAATAAATCAGACACAGAAGATTAAATATACCATGGTTTCTATTATATAAGAAACCCAAAGTATAAATAAATTAAAGAGCAAAATAAAAGATAGATAATATGAAACAGGTAGCTAGAAACTTTGTAAAAGGGAAGGGAACCAAGACATCAAGGAATGAGGAGGAAGTGGAAAGAAGGGGAGAAGAAAATAAAAAAGAATTAAGATGTGTCATGCATATGTTCCAACTCACTGCAATGAGTGTAATCATTATGTACTATAAATATGTACTATGAAAAAATAAATTCTGAAAGAACAAATGAGAGGAAAAGTAAATAAATGAAAATGTAACTGTTATAGTTTGTACCTAAATATCCCCCAAAGCCTCATGAACTCATAGGTGGGGCTTTTCAGAGGTAGCTGGATCTAGGACGTGGGAACTCGGATTAAGGATGTGTGATATCTAAATTAGTCCACTGACCTGGTTAGCATGACTCTGGATGTGCATAACAGGCAGCCCTGTCCTGGGTGTGGGTGGCACCAATTAGTAAGTTTGCAGCCTGGATGGAATATAAAGAGACAGAAGGAAGGCAGGCTGGCTGCTTCTTTCTGCCTGCCCTGCCATGGACTGTTTCTCCTCTGTGATGCCCCTCTGCCATGCTGCCCTGACTTGGAACCAGTCAATTATGGACTGAAACCTTAACAAACTGTGAGCTGAAATAAACCTTCCCTTCTTTGACTTGTGAGTGTCAGGTATTTTGTACCAGCAATGAGAAAATAACCAACACAGTAACATAGGAAAAAAATTAACAAAAGATAACACAGGAAGTAACAAACATTCAATAATTTTTTAAAAAATAGTGTATGTGTGCTGGTTATTCATTTATTCACTGTGAGCTTCACATCCATCCTTTATTGAGAGTGTCCCAAAGGAGAAGAAGTTTTTGTAGGAGGAGAGAGGAGCAATAGTTTACAAGTAGCAATGAGAACAGAGAAAGAAATTGACCTCCCTACTGGTTCTGTGATATTATTCACGAAAGGCGTGGAGAAAAGTACCATTTATCAAGACTGGAGGAACAGATGAAAGGAAAATTAAGGGGTGTTATATGAACCAGCTTCTTATCACTCTAACAAAATACTTGGCATAATAACATATAAAGAGAAAAGGCTTATTTTGGCTCATAGCTGCAGAGGTTCCAGACTGGGAGCCCCATCACTCTGTGCCTCAGTGGACACGGCAGATGGCAATGGTGGGGAGTGCATGGTGGAGCAAAGTGCTTACCTGGTGGCCAGAAAAGCAAGGAGAAAGGAGATGATGCCAGTATCCCACAAACCACTTTAAGGGCCCTAATGAACCAGAGACTTCCCACTAGGCCCTATCTTCAAAAGGGCCCACCAGGGGATCTAGACTTCAACATGGAGATTTTGGGGGACATTTGACCAAGCAGGTATAGACTTAATATCTTGCCAAGAATAGACCTTGTTATCCAGTGAAGACAGTGAGGGTGAGAAGGGCAGGAAATTGGATTAAATCAGAATATGGAAACCGCACCAGAGAGGTAAGTCTCCAGATAATGATACATGATGGAGAGATTCAGGGTTTGTGGTGAATATCATGAGTTGTTAAACAAGTATCTTTTTATTTTCTGGTGCAGACTGGATCCCTGAACAATCTAGGTCTCAAAACACCCTTTCCATTTTCTTTCTACACAGAAACTTCATTCTCTACCAGCTCTGATTTTATTACCCCTCAAGGTCGCTTAAATAAGTAGACACAATTTATTGCCTATTTCTTACAAAAGAAAAGTGTAAACTTGAAGGAGTTCGAAGAAAGAAAATGAATGATTCAATTAAAATATTATTTCAGTAATTGTACGTACTAAACTACTTTTCTCAGAATTGGGACTGTTGATTGTTAACATCAGAAATAACAGAAGTGCCAGTTAAACTTCAGATTCAAGAGCCCATCCTGAGAGTCTCGTTCCAGAGGCCTGGATATGGGCCTACTAGCTGTCTAGGTTAAGGCTTTACTTCATTTTGGTACAGATGATCTAAGGGCTACTCTTTGACAAATATTAACAAGATGACTGAAGTTTTAAAAAACTGAAATATTTGTAATATATAACTAAAAATGAACATGCAAAAAAGATATCTTTTATGCTACCATGCTCCCCAAGTTGCTTCAAATGGAAATTTTTACTTACATAAGAACTCTGAAAGTTGGAAATGAGACTACAGATAATCAGAGAAAAAGAAAAAGGGATTTCTTGGTGCTAGAGATGGACCAAAGCATGTTTATGAGAATTAAAAAAAAAATAATTAAATGAAATTAAATAACATGGGACAAAAGCAGGGGCTTCTAAGAAGAGTAAACTGCTTCCCATCCCTATTGCAGTGTCCATTGGGACAGACCAGCCTGGGACACAGAATCACGGGGTACAGCTTCACAGGTTCAAAGGTAAGAAAAGACCCCATGATGGCAGATAGCCAGACCCCTCCAAACCAGTGCAGCCACCCTGCTCTTGGTTTACCCTTCATTATTTCTTGACTGATTCAAGGTGACCCGTCTCCAGGCTCAACTCACTGCAATCTTTCCAGCACGGTGAAGCCAAAGTGGTCTTCTAAGAATAAATCTGATTATTATAGGCTTTCTCTCATACTCCAATAGCTTCCCGTTGCCCACAAGATAAACTCAAACCTTCATTGTAATTTACTTAATACTTTTCTCTAAATGAACTGACAATTTTGCTTCTATAAGTTTATTTCAAAGACAAATTTAATTCTAAATATTAATACACAGTTATTCTAAAAAGAAATAATAATTACATCTAGTAACAACAAAAAAAATCCTTGTCTACCTACCATCTAACAATCCAGTATCAGCGGTCTTGTAGGAAAATCTGATACACAAAAGCCTTTCGGTGTAGATATCTAAACACCTAGCACCTATTACAATATTGGGCACATGCAATAGTTCAGCAAATGACTCTAGAATTGTTACTCTTCAGCTCCTTAAATCCTGACTTTAAAAAGGGCAGAGGGAACTACAAGCCTTTACAAAGTTTAAAGTTTTAGGAGAGTGAGATTTTGCTGGGAAAGAATTCATCTGAATAGTGTTTGTTGCTAGAAAGAAGTCTGCAACTGATGGCACAGGCCATTTATTCAACAGTAACATAAAAGGGAACTCTAACTCTTAAGAAAAGCTTTGGTGAGCCCCTAGGAATATTCTGTTTTTTGAATAGTAAGCACTAAAATTGTCTTTGTGGATACAGTATATCAGGGTCCAATATTTTCCTTAGTCCTAAGAAGGAAATAAAGCCTTACACCCTGACATCCATACACTCTTTTTTCTGCTAGTGACTGAGCTTTGGGATTTTCTTTTATCCCTTTTTCACATTATGTTTGATTCTTTTAAAGTTTTTTTTTTTAATTTACTTATTTTATTGAACCAGATATATGTGTGCACACGTGTTCACGCACACACACATTTAATTAAATAAACAACCAAATGAACCAGTGGACAAACAATTGATAGGCAAATAACTAAAGACATAAGCAGTCTTGATATTCCAATAAATTCGACCAACTGGGGAGAAATCAGTAACGAAGAAGCAATTTAGCAACATATAAATTAAGAACCTCTTTGAAGGACAGAAAGTATTTCACTTCTTAGTCTCCTGTTTCCTCAATTTGCAGGTAATAGCCTCACTGACAACAAAACCAATTCACTTGAATCACTTGGGATTTAGCTTGTCAGAAATAGTAACTGTGCAGATAAGACGCCACACAGATTGGCTGGGGCTGTGCCAGGGAATCGAGTCACAGCTGCCTCGCAGTAAGATGCTGGGCATACTAGGTTACTAAAGTAATGACTCTAGTTTTAACCTTCGCCATGTGAAGAGCCAGTTAAATACCGCATTGTTTCTCTGGTGTGAGAAACTGAAAGTGTATATAAAAACTAAAATGTATTATATTGGGAAAGGGAAGAAAATGTCCAAATGGGAAAAGGAACAAGAGTAGGGGAAAGGAACAGAGGGACAAGAGAAATAAGAAATGGAAGGAAAAAATGGAAATGAAGCTTTTGTAAATAAGCAGGGAGGAGGTGGAGAAGGGAGGGGAAGGGAATGGGCAAAAAAGAAGCAACAAAATATATCATGTACAGGTACAAATCAAAAAAAAAAAGTAGACTCTAGTTCACAAGCCAGCAGGCACAGTCCTAAAACTCACCTTGCAAACCCACAGCCAGGAAAGGCAAAATCAAATTTTTTCCCTACTAATGTAATAAAGCCATAGCTCCCAACTGGCATACTTAAAAGACTATCCAATGTTATAATTTTATTTATTAAGATTTCTTCTACATAAGTCACTTAAAAGTCTTGAGAAAAGTATTACATATACATTGGTAACAATTTGAACTTAATGGGACTATACGATTTGTTTCATGATCAAACAAATCACTGGACAAAAACTCTGAATACTATTTTTTCCACACAGAAATCTACAATCATATCCATTTGACAAATACAGGTAACAGAAGTTTATATAAGGCAGTAAATAATCCGTATATCATGTAAGAAAGATTATATCTTGAATCAAACAGGTATCTACAGAGTATTATGTAGCTATTTCATTTTCAGAAAGCTTATTAAATGAAACACTTATAGTCATTTTGAAATAGAACATTATAATATATGCACAGATACTTTGATTTCAGGCTTCATAAATGGAACTATTACTTCAACAATCTGTTTTATCTTTCAAGTAATGTATTTTTCTGTTCATATTTTATTACCATCATGAACACACACACACACACACACACACATACGCATACACACGCAGAAAGATTAACTTATACGTAAGCTGCATCCTCAAAATTTGGGAAAATGAAATATTTAGGAACACAAAATACAAATCTGTGATAGAACTTACAAATTCCTAAAATCTATTTGAGATTACCAAAAGTTCAAGTTCACATACAAAGTTAGTAATCTTGATATTCTTTTTATAATCTTTAACATGTAGGAACAAAATTAAAACTAAAACCAACATCAAGCTATTTAAACATTTATTCTCTATAATATCAATTTTTCTAAAAACCATTAAGTCTTTGGGTTCATCTTGGAAACACATGTTTCTAGAGAGAGTTTTACTTGTAACTTTTATCACCTTTAAAATGAGTATAAGATAAGGGGGCTGGATTTTAGTTTTTGGCATCCACCATTCACTAGCTTATTAGAGCTTCAGGATCGTGGTAAAAACTTTTCTGAGGCTTATTTACTTTTCCTATAAAACATTAACCATTATCTCTGCCCTAGAAAGATTAAATTATCCAAAATATATGGAATGAATATGGAATTCAGTCATAAGCTGTTAATTACTAAAATGCCTATACAAAAATGAATTGTGTTCTCAGAGACTTTTAAATTTATCACAGTAGAAAATCTCATTTTAATGTGTGGAAAATAAACCTAGGAAATGAAGATATCTTAGTGTTTTTTTCTTAAATTTCAAACTCGACAGTAAAATTACTGTAATAAGTCCTATGCAAATGTGTCTGTAAGTCTTAATATGAGTTGATTATATTATTTAGGCTTAGAATTTAATTCAAGACCTTGTCAAATTAAAACCTTTTTGAATGTTTGGGAGCCAGATTAAAACTTCTGGTTGTGCAGAAATGAAAATTGTATTTTGACTCCTAAATGGAGGTGGCCCCAGTTACATCTATATTTGACCCACCCTAAACTTACATGATACTTAAAATCATAGCTTCCTCTTTGTAACTTCTGCATTCTGTTATCTTGATACAGATCAGAGTAAGAAAATATCTTTAAGGTGCAAGTGCAGGAATAACTGCCTAAAACTATCACAAGACCTCAAATCTCTAACTTCTGGATTTCTTATAGCTCAATGTATTTTGTGCGTTTATGCCATAGCTCCTCATATTCTTTTGCCTTTCCAAGATGCTAATACTTGTTTAGTTAATCATGGAATTCCAATCTGAGTCAATGATGATATTTAATATGAAAAACATTTAGTTTGACAATTGTCCTCCTGGCTCATAATTCTAAAGTCAGTGCCTGGCTTTAAAATTTAGTCTTAGATTCCCTCTTGTTATAATTCTCTCTCTTCCTCTCTCTCTCTCTTTCTCACACACATACACACAACATACACACACACACACACACACACACACTTTGCCTTAAATTGAGGAATCATTTTAAAAAGACTGTTAACAAGTAATGTTTCATATATGAGAAAAATAGTTACTGAAATCACATCTGGAAAGGAACACAGTACTATAGACCCTTATCTTTAGTCTACCTTGGTTTTATGTGAATGAAAACAGTCATTATCACATCTATTATCTTCTGATTTATATCAATTATGTCTCAAATTTTCTTTTGAATTTTATATTTCAACTGTTGTCAAATTTCCTATTTAGGAAATAAAGGGGGGTCACCATGCATCTCCCTTCTTATATATGGAGTACAAATTTTCCCCTGCTGAAAATTTAATCAGTTTCTTTTTGTCTTCTCTCTCTCCCCCACCTCTTCATGTCTCTCTGTGTTTCTACAGATACATACACACATACATAGACCAATGAGAGAGAATGTGTATCATACGCACACACATGCTACATAGCATAAGGCAGAACGTTTCTAAAAGACACAACTGGAAGTATGGTACCTTCCCTAGTCCACCTGGCATCTCTAAATTAGTTTTAAAATTATAGCCTGCTGTGGGGTGCACGCCTGTAATTCCAGTTACTTGGGAGATTGAGGCAAGAGGATTGAAAAGTTGAGGCCAGCTTTGGCGACTTAGGCCCTGTTTCAAAATTTAAAATGAAATTTTAGGGGGGGTTGGGAATTTAGCCCGGCAATAGTGTGATTGCCTAGTGTCGATGAGGCCCAGGGTTCAATTCCTAGCACTGCCAAAAAAAAAAAAAAAAAAAAGAGCATAGAAAAGTATGAATATATATTTATTTCATAAAATTATAACATCATAGTAGCACAAATTCCTTTACTGTCAAAATAAAGCCAAAAACAGGGCACATTCATCTTTATTTCAAGGTCTGATATATGCTCCAAATTGAGATAGGAAAATGGAAATTAGTATTTTTTTCCTAATTAAGAGCCAGCTCTACAATGAGGCAATGGAGACTGGGAGCCTTTTTAATGAAAGAATTACTAGTCATACATAAACTAGGTTAGATCTTACCTTATGAGTAGAAAGCGCACAGTCATCATAAAAACTAAATTGTCAAGCAATCCTTTGCCAGTTGATCTCTTTTTCCCGACTTCAGTTTTTGAGTGGACAGAATTTGGTTTTCTCAAAATATACTTTCTTTTTTTAAGAAGGCTAAAAATAAAATGTACTTTAAGTTTTAAGACTCAACTCTTCTGACTTAACCCTGTTTATTTTTTACTTGCTCTCCACAATGGTTTTCTTTACAGAGAAACATGGTCTGCGTGGCCTCTATCTAAAATGGTACATTTCCCTCTTCCAGAATTTTCTCTTTCATGAATAACTGATAAAACCAGAAGTGTGCATTTCACCTTAAGCAATTTATTGTTCTTATGAAATAGACCTGACATCTGGAATAACCTCGAATGAAAAGTACAAATCCCATTACATTTTGCTGCACAATATGGCTCACTATAACAGCCCCATGAGGCTCCCAGGTTTGCATGTAAAATCAGGCCATTGCTAACGGACTCTAATTTTCCAAAGAAAAATATAACCACAGTTTGTGGAATCCATATTGACCAGTTTTTTCTGGTTAAACACAGTTTCTTTATTATTGAAATCTGTGTTACCTTTATATCTGCCAGTCAGCTCTTTACCAGGCAAACATGAGGCTCTGGAGAAGTGGAACTCAGTGTGATAAAACTAATCATTTGCCTTAAATGGAACTTAATCTGATCTTCACTCTGCCATATGCTCCTTCTGAACTTCATTTGTTTAAGGAGTGTGACACTTAATGGGGAAAATTTTAAGGCCAAATGAAAACTGACTTGAAATTTTACACATATTATCTCACTTGAAACAGTCTGTCCTGTATTATCTTGCCTCAAATACTCCCTTTTGACTAAATTATCCTAAATATATGTTACTTAGGATATAAAACAATCATACCAATGAACCCTTGAGACATGGAGTGAAGGTAGATTTTCCAAAAAAAGGAACAAAGAAGTACCTTTCATAACCTTCAAGTAAATATGTAAACAAAATTGAAATCATACTCTTTGTTTATCCCAAGAAATGATAAATTATTATTAAGAGCAATTTATTATCATACTAAGAAACACAAGCTCTTTCAATCCATATTGAAAACACTGAGCATACAGAAGGGCGTATCTACTTATTAGTCAAGCTGGAAACTTAAACTAACTGCTCATTTCAAATTATATTTCAAAAACTTGTTCCCCCCAGAACAGGTAGTGAGTGAGTAGCTAGAATTTCTCTAGGGAAGAACAAGACTGTTTTCTTTCTTTCTTAAATATCAGTAAGGTAAGTGCTGGAAAAATTTGCCAGAGTGGCCTCAGCCTGCCAGCTAGAAGACGATCAGGCCTTAATCTCCTGGAATACGGAGACATGAGGAAGTAAGATGGAGCAATTCCGAATGAACAGCCCACCTTTCCCCTTTCGTGACAGCAGCGTCTTAATGCTGGTGCTTGCTGAGGGTGAAACTACATCAGAAACAGCTCTCGGCTCTTGATGTCTAGAACAGTGAACATGCCCATGGAGTGGTTACTGATACCCAAGTACAGTGTGTCTGGAAACGCAAACTGATCACCAGCTTCTCAAACTTCTCAAAGCATTAAAATCACCTAGAATGTCTGTTTAAAATGACAATTTCCAGGTCTGCATCCCACAGACACTTGTTCCCTGACCCTCTAGAGCTCAAAGACATACATTTTATTTTACCGTCACCCATTTTATTAGTATATGCTAGAGATACATGAGGAATACACTCACTGAGGAGAACTGTGCATTTTGAACATCACCGCAGTGATTTAATCTGCCCCCATCAAATATTGTACCTGTTGGCACCCAGTCTGAGCAGGCAGCCAAGACTGGAGACTTGCTTCTGTGTTGCTCTCTTCGGGAAGGTTAATTTATCAATGAAACAATTTAAGGAAAGTCTACGCTGAGTCTCTCTTTCCTTAAGTTGAGAATAATTGTTTTTGTGAGTCTTGTAGGGTATTTACAGGTGATATTTTACACACATATTGATGTCCTTTTAAAAAGTCATAAATGAGTTCGAACTATAATGACTTTTTAATTAATCTCAGTTTGTATACGTACATATGTATTTTGATCATTACACCATGTTTACAGTTCATTTTAGTTTTTAAAAAACAATGGATGAGCAGGATTCATCCCAGGGATGTGAGGATGGTTCAACATATGCAAATCAATAAATGTGATACACCATACTAACAGAGCCAAGGACAAAAACCGTATGATCAACTCAATAGATGCAGAAAAAGCAGTTGACAAGGTCCAATACCCACTCATGATAAAAACCCTGCAGAAAATTGGGAAAGATGGTCTTTATTTCAATATGATAAAAGCCATCTATGACAAACCAATAGCCAACATCATATTAAATGGTCAAAAACTAAAAGCTTTCACTCGAAAATCTGGAACAAGACAAGGACGTCCATTCTCACCACTTTTATTCAATATAGTTCTGGAAACAGCCACAGCAGTTAGACAAAAGAAAGAAATAAAAGGAATAAGGATAGGAAAGGAAGCAGTTAAATTATCATTATATACAGAGGACATGATACGCTACATAGAAGACTCCAAGAACTCCACCAAAAGACATCTAGATTTAATTAACAAATTCAGCAGTGTATACAAAGTCAACACTCAGAAATCAGTAGCATTCCTCTACACAAATAACAGACTCACTGAGAGAGAAATTAGGGAAACAACTCCCCTTCACAATAGCATCCAAAAAATGAAGTACCTAGGAATCAATCTAACAAAGAAAGTAAAAGAGCTATACATTGGAAACTACAGTACTTTGAAAAAGGACATTGAAGAAGATATTAGAAAAGGGAAGGGGCTGGGGATTTAGCGCAGTGATTAGAGTGCTTGCCTTGCAAGCACAAGGCCCTGAGTTCGATCCCCAGCACCACAAAAAAAAAAAAAAAAAAAAAAAAAAAAAAAAAAAAAAAAAAAAAAAAAAAAAAAAAAAAAAAAAAAAAAAAAAAAAAAAAAAAGAAAAGAAAAGGGAAGACTATCTCTTGTTCTTGGGTAGGAAGAACCAATATGGTGAAAATGGCCATACTCCCAAAATTGTTATACAGATTTAATGCAATCCCAATTAAAATACCAACAGCATACTTCACAGAATTAGAGAAAACATCCTAAAATTCATTTGGAACCAGAACAAACCTAGAATAGCAAAAGCATTTCTGGGTGACAAAAGCAAAGCAGGGGTCACCACAATCTCTAACCTGAAATTATATTACAAAGCTTCTGTGATAAAAACAGCATGGTACTGACAAAAACAAAAACAAACAAATAAACAAAAAACAGGCCCAAGGACCAATGGAACAGATTAGAAGATGCAGAAACAAGTCAAAACACTCTCAGCCAACTTATCTTTGACAAATGGGCCACATACCCCACTGGAAGAAAGATGACCTCTTTAACAAATGGTGCTGGAAAAACTGGCTCTCCACATGACAAAGATTAAAACTAGACCCGCATCTTTCCCCATGCACTAAGCTAAAATCAAAGTGGATCAGAGATCTAAATACTAAAACAGAAACACTAAATCTGCTGGAACATAGAATAGGTAGAACTCTTGAAGACACAGGTGTAGGCAAAGACTTTATGAATAAAACCCCAGTTGCCCAGGAAATATCACAAAGAATCAACATCTGGGATCTAATCTTATTAAAAAGCTTTTGTGCACCAACAGAAACCACCAGCAGAGTGAAGCGACAATCCAAAGAGTGGGAAAAAAAAATACTCTTGGCAGCTGTTCCTTTGACAAAGGACTGATATCTTAAATATATAAAGAACTAAAAAAAAAAAAAGAGAGAGAGACCCACAAAACTTAAAGACCCAATCCAAAAATGGGCAGCTGAAATGAATAGACACTTGCCAGATGAAGAAGTAGAAACAGTAAATAAACATATGAAAAAAATGTTCAACATCACTGGTCATTCGAGAGATGCAAATTAAAACAACACTATGATTCCATCTCACTCCAGAAAGAATGGCTATTACCAGCAAATCAGGCAATAACAAATGCTAGAGGGGCTGGAGGGGAAAAAGAACACTTCTCCACTGTAGATGCAAATGGAGACTGGTGCAACCACTGTGGAAATCAGTGTGCAGATTCCTCAAAAAAGTACAGCTAGAGTTTCCATTTGACCCAGCTAGTCTCCTTCTTGGTATTTTTCCAAAAGAATTAAAAACATCGCACCACAGCGAAATATGCACACCCATGTTTATTGCAGCACAGTTTGTAATAGCTAAATCTTGGAAACAACCCAAATGCCCATTAACAGCAGAACGGATAAAGAAAATGTGTTTTTTTTTTATACAATGGAGTACTACTCTGCCATAAAGAATGATAAGCTTGAGATATTTCTAGGTAAATGGATGCATCTTGAGACCATACTCTTAAGTGAAATAAATCAGACATGTTTAAATACCACATAGTCTCTCTGGTGTGAGAAACTGAAAGTGTAAATAAAGACTAAAATGTATTATATTGGGAAAGGAAAGAAAATGTCCAAATGGGAAAGGGAATAAGGGAGCGGGAACAGAACAGAGGACAAGAGAAATAAGAAATGGAGGGAAGAAATGGAAACAAAGCTTTTATAGATAGGGAGGGAGGAGGGGATAAGGGGAGGGGAATGGGGAAAAAAAGCAACAAGATATATCATGTACAGGTACAAATCTCCTATGATGAATGTTATCACTATGTACATCTAAAATGTACCATTAAAATAAAATAAAGAATAAAAAAATATAAAAGGCATCCCAAAATTTTACTTTAAAAATAATTGTGCTGTAGAACTTTAATGATCTGATTGATTCATGTCCAAAGTGCTACTGATTGTTGTAAAGGCCACATCTACCTGCGCCTGGCTGGTTTTCGAAGTGTAATCATACATGCGATTTCGTTTGATCTTTACAGTGTCTCAAAATACTCTAAAGTTTCCAAAGACATGTTTGTGAACTAGTTCTGAACTATAGTTTCACAGATGTTTCTCCATTGGATTTTTTATTTTATCACATAAATTGCAGTATTATAGTATATGAAAAATAATAATAACAAATTAGATCAAACTTAGAAAATATCACCTCACATACATGATCCCTTTCTCCTACACTGATAGATTTTTCAGGCTGGCATATGTTTGAGTTAAAAAACTTTACTATTGCCCCATTACATGAACACTCTTCTGTCTCCCCACAACTTTAAACTCAAATAATACTGACCGTTTCTAGTTTTCTCTGTGTGTCCTGCAGTCTCACATGTACAAAAGTCTGCCCAAACTGTCCCTTCCACATGGAATTCTGGATTCCTTCTCTGTTCTGCCTAATAACTCTTATTTTTTTCTTCAAACTTCTCCTTACATGTCATCTCCTCTGGGAATTTCCATCTCTGTACTTCATCTGTTTATGGACTCAGTGCCCCCAACTCTGAGAATCCCAAAGATGAATCATGTATCTTATGGAGTTAATTATCCTCACGATGTTTTCCAAGTGTGGTTAGATACTGAATAATCAATGGATAACCCAAAGCACAACGTTTATGATTTTTCTCATAATTTTTTTGAATTATTTTAGTAAGAGTGCAATAACTAAAAGTTTGTGGATATATGTACTTAGAATATGTTTGCTGTAGCTACTGAGATTTTTATTTTTCATCCACATTTTCTTTTCAGGAGGAGTACAGTAGAACAGTTAACAATGTAACCATGAAAGCCGTCTTCCCTAGGTTCAAGTCCTGATTCTGCCTCTTCATAACCACATGACCTTGGACAAGGCATTCAGCTCTCTGGGTTCCACTGTTTTGTGCAAAATGAGGATAACAGTAATTCTTGCCTCCTGAGATTTTATGGGGATTAACGGAGCAAATGTGGACAGAGTTCTTAAAAACAATAACCAGTACCTAGTGAAATCTCAAGGCAAACACTTTAAAAGTTAGTAAATCTGCTAACACTCGTACTTCTCTGTGACAACAAATATACCTAAATAGTGTATTTGTTCCTGACACCTATACTTGCAATACAACATCTTCTTTTGAACAAACTCAGATGATTTACATTATTTACATTACTTCTTTACTTTTATGAATTTTTCAAATGACCTACCTGGGCAAAAGCACGTGATTAAATCTCTGAAGTTAGCACTGTCTCAGGAATATAACACAGGCTATTGATGTACTTGTCAATTTTCTAACAGCCACATTAAAAATAATAATGCATACGTGAAATAAAATGTAATATTTTCTCTAACAAAATATATTCAATATGTTCATTACAGCCTGAAATCAATATAAACTTATTAATGAATCAACATGAATTTACTCTGATAGCAAATTTCAAATACAACCTGTCACATTTCAGACACTCATTGCTTTCACGTTGGACCTTTTTGTAAATCTCAGAGGCGATCCAAACTCAAGACTATGCAATTTTTAGTTTTACCACGAGGTGGTGCCACAGCCCAATGTTTTTCCATGAATAGAGCGAAAATTCTAAAATGAGATACACAGGTTGAATCTTGCAGGACAATATGTCTTTGGTTCTGCTGATTACAAGTTCTACAAAGACAGCCATGATGAACTAGTAGGATAAAAATACCATCTCATAATTCGCTGTGATCAGAAGTATGTATTATAGGAAAACTGGATATATTTATTCTTGCCACCTCTACTTATGATTCAACAAGTCCTTTTTAATAAACTCATAGTTCAGCAACACCAAATCAAGAAAATACCAATTGTACCGTATCAGATATTGGGCAGTTTGGCCGACTCATTTTATATGCAAGGCCAATGAGTTTTACCATTTATGAGGAACCGTTTTTATAACATATTAAGACTTTGTATAACACAGTATATGTTATGTTACGAGGTAGGTTGCATCTAATGACACATCTTTTATCTTTTAAATGATAGCTTTGTTAATCAACTTCTTTTACAATTACAGTCCTGAACAACACTTAACACAGCATCTGAACACAAAGTCATCTGTAATGGAGAGAAAACAGATAATATTTATTCTTCCTGCCTAAAACTTGTATTAGGAACAAAATAGTATTTTTACCTAAAGATGCAGTGCTTGAAGGACTCCTTTTGATCAATTAGAAAGGAATTAAATCTTGACAAAGCCATTATTTAAAGCTAATTTCCAACTCCATTCCTTTAGCTGATTGAAAATTCTCCTTGTCTTTGCTACTCTACTCTGTTCTTTTGCTTCTTAGCTCCAAATCACACACAGAAGATAACCCATGTTTATTCTATCATGGAGTCCCTGAACCTTTTGTCAGGTACCTTGTACTGCAGCCGGTTCTGCTGGCCACCTACCCATTCTCTCCTTATTCCTTGCTCTTAAAACTCAGATTTTGTTCTAGTAGCAATGTGCCTTGTTAAATATTCATCTCCTGGCTTCAACAAACTAGAAAACCATATGACACACTCAGGTCTTTGAGATATAAAAGAAACTTTAACCAGAGGACACTGGACAGGTGCTCACACACTCTCTCTCCATCTCCCCCTGCCCTGATTTGGGTTTTACTACCACAAAGCCGCAAGCCAGAGACAAAAAATATGAATGGCACAGAATTAGAGTGAATTGGAGATTCTATCAGTGCTGCTGTGATCTAGTCCAAAACTAGAAAGCCACTTTGCTCCGAAATTGATATATACATTACAAATGAATGAAGTCACTAATCTGTGCCACTGTTGCCACTATAGTTTGTATAAATAATTGGTTTCCTAATATGCACGACTTCCCTCTCTGCTCCCTGAATTAAGCCTCATGTTCCTTCTTGCTATCCAACAGATATCTGCATCACTTCTCCTAAGAGCCATTTTCAGCATTTCTTTCCTCTCATGAGTCAGTATTTATGGAGCAGAACTGTAAAATGTAATCCCAGCTAATAAGTATATTTCCATAGTATTGTTATATCATAAATCTGAGCCATGCATCAGTTTGAAGATGAGACTTCTACAATACCTAGCAAGGAATAAAAAACATGACTGTGATAATCAGTGTTTGAATTGCTCTTTATATTTCACAAAGGCCTTTTGCAATCATTTTCATTTTGGCTTCACAATAGCTTTGAGCATTTAGTATGAATAATATTCTCTTGTTAAAAGTATAGAAATTGAGTCTTAGAATTACTGGCGTAGGTCCAAGGTCACAAATCTATTATGATATAAATCTGTGTGATAAGACTTGGTATTCAAATACTATAGCTTGTAACACTTTACTTATTGTTAGTATAATAATAAAGATTAACATTCATTAAGCAAGTACCATGTGTTAAAATCTCTGAATCAAGAGTGTTATGCACATTTTTGCATATAATTTTCTTAATAATCCTATGGTGTGGTACTGTTATCATTATGGTTGAAGAAAGTGAGCCACAGTCCAAGGACAATCTACCATCCTCACCATCTCACCAGGCTGCTCCTTCTTTAATATCTACATAGCATATTCCTACCCTCAGTTCCTAGGATGTAGACATTTGTTTTTGAGCCCAAACCAAGCTTCGCTGCTACACTCTCTGTGCCTCTGCTTTCTGTTTATTCTCATTGTCACGGGAGTGAAGATCTATCATGTATTTACAACTAGCAACAATCTGTTCCACATCATGAAAAAAATTTTGACATTTAAACTATTTCAATTTATTTTCTCATTGATTGATGTTAATGAATTTTGACTCTAGAAACCTGTCGCAAGTGCTTCCCATTTTTATTTGTAGTTTAAAAGTCTGGCACATTCTTGTGCATAATATGCATTAAACAAATACGATTACTCTCTTCCTTCTTTTAATGCCCCAAACCAACTTGAATATTTTAATCTTGCTTCCAAGTTTCTTATTTTGAAATAGGTAAAAGTATTTCTAGGCACTTGCGACTAGGAAACAGTGTATTAAAGAAACAATAGATGATAGTCATTTTTAAGATGTAACTATTACTTTTATGACCTCAAAAATCTAAAAGACTGAATATCTTAATGCCATCTGGCATGCTTTTTGAAGGAAGAATTTGTTTACACTCTATGTTTTAAACCCTGGTGAGAGTACTTATTGGTTGATGTTACTAGAAGGGCTTGAGAATGGAGAATTGCTGTCTATATAAGGACATACAACAAAATGCATATGTATAGAAAGAAGTACGTTCCAAGAGTAGGTTGGAGAAAGCTCCGCTTTTCTACCTAAAACTCTTTTATTTGTTCTGAAATAAGATTAATTACTATTGTCAAGAAACATTCCATTTGCTAATAGTTTTCCTTAATTCCATAAATGTCAACTGCCTTTAATCAAAGATGGCCAACAGTCACTGGCCCTGAAGGAGGAGGAACAGGAGATTACGGTCATTAGGGGATGGGATTTTTATTCTCAGAGAAGTGTGTGTTTGAAGTTACTGCAAATAATTCATACTGTGGCTTTGGAAGCTGTCTGTCATGATCCGGTGTATTCTGTGCATAATGTTCTGAAGCCTACTTTATATTCAAATTTCGTTCTATACGATTTTTTTAGCACTAGGAAGTGTTTCTAGGCAGTTCATAGATGATGCTTAATTTGATTTTGTATCAGTAACATTTAGGATAATGTTGGGCATAAGCTAGCAGAATAATTTTTAGTGGAAGGAGGGAAAGAAGAAGGAAAAAGGAAAAGAAAGAACAAAGGTAACAGAGAGAG
>PVJO010019944.1:0-33103 GCA_004026905.1 Hystrix cristata
GGGCGTGGTCGAATGTGAGTCGCTGGGGACTTGACCTAGAAAGTGTCTTCTTTTTTATAAATCAATTTTATTGGTACATTTTATTTTTTTTTAATTTTTTTTTTTTTTTTTTTTTTTTTTTTTTTTTGGTGCTGGGGATCGAACTCGGGTCCTTGTGCTTGCAAGGCAGGCACTTTAACCGCTGAGCTAAATCCCCAGCCCTTGTTGGTACATTTTAGAGATACATAATGATCACATTCATCAAGGGGAAATTGTACCTGTACATAATATGTCTTGATTCTTCTTTTCTCCTCAATCCCTTCCCCTCCCTCCAACACCCTTCCCTCTCCTTATTTACAAAACTTTGTTTTCTTTTTTCCTTTCTCTTTTTCTTTTCTCTTCCTTCCTCACCCCCCCCCCCCGGTTCCCCTGGAAGGTGTCTTCTTGTCCCTGGATCTTCCTCTCCCTCTCTGCTTCCTAGCCAGGGTCGGATGAGCAGCTGACCTCCTCCAGGTCCTCCCACCATGCCAGTTCCACCTCGCAGCCAGCAGATTGTAGACTGACCCTACTGGAAAAGGTGAGACAAATAGGCCTCTCCTCCTTTAAATCGCAAGTGTCAGCTGTCATGTCTCAGCCATGGGAAAGTAGCTAGCACACCTGTCATTAGGGAAATGTAGTTTAAAATCTCAGCGAGATATCATTCTGCTGCTATTAGAATAACTGAAATAAAAATACTGGCAAATCCAAGGGCTACGGGAGTATAAAACCACCAGATCTCTCCCATATTGGTGGGAAAACAAAATGGTAAGCCTTTCTGGAAAATAATTTGTATAATAAAGATAAATTTACATTTACCACATCTTCCAGCAATCTCACTGTTAGGTATTTACTCTCACGAAATGAAAACATTGGTTTGCAAATATCTGTATGCATTTTTTTACAACATCTTTATTTATAACCATCAAAAACTGGAAACAACTAGCACATCTTTCTGTCAAAGAATGGATGAAAAAGTTGTGATAAATTGATTGATTGGAACACTACCCAAAAACAAAAGGAAGCAGCTGCTGATAACACACGACCAAATAGACAGTAAATGCAATTTACTAAAAGAAGCAAGAACCAAGACGCTAGGAGTTGTATTACTCCATGCTATGGTTTTAATACACAACATGTTTCCCAAAGGTCCATGAGTTAAAAGCTTGGTCTGCAGGCATCACTATTAGGAAGTGTGTGGACCTTTACAAGGTGGGCCAAATGGGAGATGCGTAGGTCATTCCTCTCTCTCTCTCTCTCTCTCTCTCTCTCTCTCTCTCTGTCCACCCCCATCCCTCTTTCCCTCCCTCCCCCCCTTCCTAGCTTGGGATGAACACTTGCTGTGATGTGCTCTTCTCACCAGAGACCCAAACCAATCGGATCACCTGATAGTGGGCTTGAATCCCAGAATCAGGAGCCCAAACAAACCTCTCTTTACTTCATAAGGGCTCTATGTCAGGTACTTCACTGTAGGAACACAAAGCTGACTAATACCCTCTATTAATGTGACCATTTGCATGAGGAAAAACTCTATGCAGAGAAAATAAACCAACAGCCCCAGAGCCCTGAGAGGGGAAAAGGGCTACAAAAGGGGCCAACAGAATGGAAACTCGTGAGCGGCAGAACCATCCTAAGTCATGCTGTGGGAGAGATACACGACTCTATCCATTTGTCAAAACCCATAAAACTCTACACCACAGTGAATTTTACTGTACGTAAAATTAAAAGGTATCAACCATAATATGGAGAAACCCCAAAACTCAATACAAATTACAATATGATCTTAATTATATTACACCTGAATCAAATAACCACAGTGAAGGAAGAAGGGAGAAAAGAACCAAATAGTGTTACTTTGGGAAATAGCATTTTAAGTATATGCTGTAAGACTAAAGACAAAAGAACTGTAAAATTAGCAATTCTGTTGCTGCTTTATATGCATAGTAGGATTGAAGAAATAAATAAATACATTTTAATTAAGGACAGCCAGGTCTCTCATTCTTGGTAAAAAAAAAAGATGTTAGAAATAAGCAAAGGGGAATTAGAATAAACTCTGGGGTGTGACTGGGGTCAGGAGTATCAATATGAATTTAGGATTTTTAAATAAATATAGATGTGTGTGTAGGAATGATTACACATACATACTTCTAAGGTCTGTCCCTGGTACAGTTTGAATCAAAAATGTCCTCCCAAAGGCTCATGTGTTCAAAAGTGGGGCTTTTGAAAGGTGAGGCTATTGTGGGGGCCTCACCTCGCCAATGGACTCATCTGCTGAATTAAGAACCAAATGTGCTGCCATGAGATGAGGCTTGATTGGCCAAAGTTAGTCACCAGGTATACCCTGTCCTGCCCTCTCCTCTCTCCCGGGCTCCTCCTCTGTGTTCTGCTTCCCAGGTGCCATGCATTAAGCAGCTTTCTTCCACCATGATGTCTCTGACTTGGAGCCAGCTGACCATGGACTGAAACCTCTGAATCTGTGAGCCAAAATAATTTCTCCCTTTTAAGCTGTGTATTCGGGTGTTTTGTCCCAGCAACGGAAAACAGGCCAATAGAGTCCCATCAAAAGGACACAAAAGCAATGGCACCCTGAGGTCAATAAGCACATTTAGTCTGATCTTGGTTTCCAAACACAAATCTCCAGTAAAAAAGGAATCGAGGCTTCCTGTGAAAAGTAGCTGAGTCCAGGACAGGCATGGGGAAGACACAAGAAGAGCCTGAATCATCTCATGGTGTCAAAAAGTAAGCAAGTGCTCAGAAGGGTGAGGTAAGTTGAAAGGACACAGGAAACAACATGAAAGAGTTCCCAATAGCCAAAACTGGAAAAAAGTAAGCAATAAAATAAACAATGATGCTTCTGAATTATAATCCACAGATCAAAATATGTATCCATGAGGTCATGTCGATGTAAATAAATAGCTGAATAAGCAAAATGCGGAGGAAGTTCTTCTCCACAACAGAATTTCTAGTAAATGTAGAAGGAATGAGGAGAACACAAAATTAACACTAGCACACCACAGTTAAAATTGTCGCAAGCCATCTACCAACAGATACAAGGTTAACGGGTAAATGTTTTAGGAGAAAAGGATGTTTGCGTAGTCTCAAAATATCTTCCCCAAGATACCCATTAAGGACAATGGGGAAAAGAGTAATTTTATAGTTGAGAAATCCGTTATGCACAACCTTAACCATTGTTCCCTGCTACTTCCCACAGTCTAGCATACGAGCTAATGCAATCACCGCACTGCTGTTTATTGCCTTAACTCTCCCTGTGATAATGTCACACTCACAGGGACAGGAATGGCAGCCCACTTCTTTCTCTGTGCCTCCCAAATACTTAGAACAGTGCTTGGCACATAGTAAGGGCTGCGTGAATACTTGTTGAAATGATCGAACGTAAGATCGAGACAAGTAACCGTAGTGCTATATTCCTGGTTAGGACCCGTTGGTATTGACAGTCATCTGAGGTGACTGGCACCCTGTGAGCAGAGGACTATGACTCTAGAACTATGGCACTCACTCAGGGCCACTGCTAACTCACGAAGAGCCTTTGTGTCAGGCAGAAAGAATGTGCCTGCCTCCTGGCAGACGTAGCCCTGCACCCACATAAGGATGTGGCAGTTGACATGTGGCCCAGACTTTGTCTCTCTTCACCCCATTAGCCAGGTGACACTGTGCAGTGTACAACCTGCCCAGTCGTATGTGATGGACCTGCATCCACATGTGGACTTCCCAGATGAGGCCTCTGTCTCTGGCCACAGTTGTGCCTGGGACACCCTGTCTAAGCACACTGCTCCCAGATGTCGCGTGCCTGTGGGTCATTTTAACTTGGGAAAGACTTTAAGTCATAGTCATCTCCCACTTAAGAGAACTTTAATGGTGCACCTACAGAATGCTGGGTAAGCATGATGGGACTATGGGGGGCATCCTCCCAGATTAAAAGGCTGCAAAATGGAGGCCTTTCATGACTTACTATCTGGCATTCTAAAGCAGATGAAAGTTAAGGCAAATCTACTGCAGAAAACGACTTTGACTTTTAAAACGTTTGATCCATAGCTGTTCTTTCTGGAAGTAATTATATAGCAGGGCCAGAATCTTTTTGTAATCTCAGAATTCGCTCCCTAATTTATCTGCTGTGCAAGCTCCTATCTTGGTGTGTTTGATGGGGCACAGCTATACTTATGTGGAACCCAATATGTGAATGATGAAAGTGACTTATTATGAGTCATGTTCCTGCTTAAATTTGCCACAAAGGCACTGGGTAGATACTCCTGGGGGCAGCGTGGCCAGCTTACCAGCCCCTGGGAGGAGGCGGAACTGGAGGAGCAGAGAATGAGAACTACAGGCATCTCTAAAACTGATGCCCTGACTCAACTCCCCAAAACAAACTACTGGATTGAAAAATGGACAAACAACTTGAATACACATTTTTCCCAAAAAGGTATACAAATGCCAACAAGCACAGGAAGAGATACTCAGCATCTCTAATCATTCCGGAAATGTGAA
Organism: Hystrix cristata; assembly: GCA_004026905.1. NCBI lineage: Eukaryota > Metazoa > Chordata > Mammalia > Rodentia > Hystricidae > Hystrix > Hystrix cristata. The sequence continues at coordinate 4,519 of PVJO010019944.1, forward strand.
TCAAACCCAGTGAGCTATCACCTCATGCCCACTGAGACGGCTACCAAAAAACAGAATAACAAATGTTGGCAAGAGGTCAGAGAAGTTGGAATTCTGTGCTCTGTTTGTGGCAATGTAAAAATGGTACAGTCATGGTGGAAAATGCTATGATGGGTCCCCAGGAAATTAAAAATAGAATTCCCATATGATCCACCAATTCCATTTCTGGGTACATGTTATTGTTTGGATCTAGAATGTCCCCCCAAAGTCTCACGTGTGTGGAAGGTAATGGATCACAGGGCACAATACTTGTCAGTGGATTCATCATGGATAGATTCATCATGGATGAATTCATAGCTGAATATCCCATTAGGAAGTGGGCCTGGTTGGAGCTGGGTCACTTGGGGTGTGACCTGGAAGGGTGTATTCTTGTCTCTGGCTCCTCCCTTCTCTCTCTGCTTCCTGGCTGCCATGGAATGAACAACTGTGCTTTTCTAGGCCCTTCCATCATGCTGTTTCTGCCCTGGAGCCAGCCTTTGGGTTGAATCCACTGGAAACTGTGAGTCAAGTAAACTTCTGCTCCTTCAAGTTGTGAGTATCTGGTACTTTGATCCAGAGATGAGAAAGTGACTATTAATACAGTTCTTGTCCAAAAGAATTGAAAGCAGGGTCTCGAAGAGACATTTATACACCCAAGTTCATAACATGTTGACAGTAGTGAAAACATGAAAGAAACTCACATGCCCATCAACAGATGAATATATACGCAAAATGTGGTCTGTCCATACTGCAATATTAGCCTGTAAAAGAAAAAAAATTCGACATAGGCTACAAGACAGATGAACTTTAGGGCTTTATGTTAAGTGAAATAGATCAGTTACAAAAGGACAAACCCTCACACACGATATCTAGAGCAGTCAAACTCACAGACAGAAAGTAGAATGGAGATCACCGGGCCTGGGGTGGGGGAAATGGGAGCAAATATATGCTGCCAATCACGGGTTTGGGCAAGAGGGGGTGTGTGTTCCTGCAAAATTAATAGACAAGACAGTGTGGCAGGGACCCTCTCCATGCAAAGGCCCCCAACTATTGTAAGTGTGTGGACTTACAGGTGGTGGCAGGCCAGAGCTCCTTCACGGACCCCAAATGTCTTTCCAAGCCAGAAATTAGCCTGAAATACCACTTCGAGAAGCAACTCTGACTCGGCTTACCTTACCACTCAGATCCCTGCCTCCCTCTGGAAGTCCGGGCAAGGAATGTTCTCGCTCACTTGCTGAAAGGAGGCATGGGTCGGTGACTTTACCTGACTACACTCACAAAAACAGCTTTAGAAATGGGTTGACACTTTCTTCTTTTATCAGGCTTTGGGGAAAAAGTGCTAGCCACCCACTCCCCAAGAAGCTGCTGAGGACTCTTTAACTGCAAAGCAGGGAGAGGAGCGGGGCTTATGGCTCACCCTTGGGAGGGCCCACAAGGTCCTTCCCTTGCCCTCAGTTGAACAATAATCCTGGGCAGGAAGCCATCTCCCCACGCTCCTCCTTCCTTCCTTCTCGCGGAGCCACACACCGCACACGAGGATGGAAAATCACTGCTTGGCCCAGGCCCTTTACCACCTCACTCCTGGGACATCATTGTCACCACAGCTCCATGCACCCATCTCCTCCTCTAGCCCTTTTCTCTCGGGATTGGCAAGAGTTGGCGATTTCTGGCTCTAAAATGGTGATCACCCTCTTGAGATGCCACCGGCCTGGATTTCTTTCCCCTTCAATTCTGGGCCTGTTCTGGACACAAGCTTGTCCTTTATCTCCCTCCCCATGACATCACCGCATGTCCCGAGGGGTTTTCTCCTAGTGTCAGACTCCAGCTGAGCTCTCTCCCTTCCCTCACAGTGCCACAGCTGGCCAGCAGCACAGTGCTCGGCTGCTGAAAATATAACAGAAGCGTGTCCTGCAGCAAGAAATCGATAGGATGGGAAATAGGCAGGAAAAGTAGCCCCAGCAGAAAAAGGGAAGGTCCTAGTCAGGTGGATTTTTACTGATCCACGTTCATTGCTCAAAGTTCAGTACCTAGCAAGGGGGTGTGAGCTCGCAAGCAGAAAGTTTTTGCTGTTCTGCAAATGAAACCACCATCCGTCTTCTCTCTTCCACCAGCAACCCACGGGTGTTAACTACAAATAAGAAGTAGGTGACAGAGAATTCTCTCAACAGGAAGTAGCAGTTGAGCCCACCAGTCACTGGCCACTTCAGACAGGTGATTTTCACACCTTGAATGAGAAAAAGAATCCCGCTGCTCCATCCTTGTATGAGAATTTAATGGGCTGGCGAAGCTGGTTTGTAGGGCTGTAAATGGGGTTGATCATGCATGCATAAGTCCCGGGTGAGCAAGAGGAAGTGCATGGGGCAGGGTCCCCTCTTTCTCAGTGGGCTTCAGTCCCGTGGACAGTCAACACACAGTGAAGAAACTGTGGGAAGAACTTTAAGAGTTTTGGGTTGACTAAAAAGGCCCCAGATTTCATAGTCTAGGCAGTGAGAGACAGGGACGGCACCAGCAACCAGAAGAGGAAACCAAAGCATCCACTGTGGGCCTCTGAAGCACTCCAACTCGGGAAAAGGTAGAGGAACTGACCCGCGGCCACAGCAGACCAGGGTGACAAGAGGAAAGGGACAGGAAGTCCATCTCTTGGGAAGCTCCCAGAAGCATTACAAATAAGGAAACACTTAGCAATTACTTCCTGTAATTGTTCTTTGTCCTTGTTACAGTTTGAATTTAAAATGTCCCCCAAGTTTCATATGTTTGGAAGGTGATCATCCACCCAGTAGTCAGTTCGCAGCTGAGTGTGCTGTTACAGGGCCGGGCCTGGGTGGAGGTGGGTCACTGGAGCATGACCTGGAAGGGGGTGTTCTTGTCCCTGGTTCCTCCCTTCTCTCTCTGCTTCCTGTCTGCCGTGGGCTGAGCACCTTTCCCTCTACCGTGCCCCTCTGCAATATCACCTAGCTCAGAAGGTTTCTAAATTCTCACTCTCAATTCCTGTGCTCAGCTTGTTCCAGATCTGTACCAGTTCACTGATGGACACTGGTCTGCACACCACTGTCTGAATAAGAAACTTCTCCAGGGCATAGGAATAAGTGCAAAATTCCTACACCCAGGGAGCTTATAAATTTCCATAAAACTAATGCACATGGAAACGTATTTGCTCTAAAACTGACAGTCATAAAAATCAGTGTCCAAAACAGAAACAATTAGGAGTAAATTTAAGAAAGAAAGCAATTTGGAGAAACCAGAAGATTAGGAAAGAAAGAAAGAAAAAGAAGAAAGAAAGAAAAAGAAGAAAGAAAGAAAGAAAGAAAGAGGGACAGAGAGAGAGAGAAAGAAAAAGAAAGAAAGAAAGAAAGAAAGAAAGAAAGAAAGAAAGAAAGAAAGAAAGAAAGAAAGAGAGAGGAGAGAAAGAGAGAGAAAGAGAGAAAAGAAAGAGAAAGAAAGAGTGGATAGTAGATAAACATTGCTATCCATATTGGATGGGATATTATGCATTCTTTAAAACTTAGCAGATTCTTTTTGATAATAAAATTATTTTAGACAATAAAATTAATAGATTACTATGTATTCAATGTGAACCTAAATATTTATTAAAATTCAATAAAGTAATGTACAAATATGAAAAAAAGAAAACTAGTATAGAAGGGTGGAGAAAAAGAGAGGTTCGTGATGAGGAAAGACCTGGAATGGGGTCTTAAAGCTGTTTGAGATCAAGCGGGTTACATCTCACCACAAAAATGGCAAGTGTATAAGGTGATATACACAGGTTAATTAGTTCGATTTAGCCATTTTGAAAGGTATACATATTTCAAAACATGTTCTAATGATAAATATGTACAATCTTGTCAATTGAAAAAACTTTTAATGACTTCAAAACCTTGCCCTCAAAAAAGATGAGAATAGTTACAGAGAATGGTAAGTAGTCCATAAAGCAAAGCAAGGAGGTCTGAAATCTCTATGTGAATCTAAGGGACAATAAGCAGATTTGTTTGACAGAAAAGGAAAGCTGGTTTCGAAAAGTAATGGGAAAGCAAGACGAAAGGACAGGTCAGGGTCAGAATGGAGAGACATCGAATGTCAGAAATACAGAGTGTAGGCTTCATCCTGTCCCTTGTAAACACAAGAGAGCCAGAAAGAAATGGGGGCAACATTTCATGATAATGTGTGATCCATGCCTTACTCAGTGAGCGCTGGGAGGCATGCGGGGCTATGCTAGATGGGCAGAGGTGCGACAGACGCCCTGCGGGGCAGGAGGCCAGTGGGCAGGCTGCAGCCCAAGGTTAAGGTATGACCCTCGCTGAACCAGGACAGCCGTGAAGAAGGGAGAAACGGGACAGATCCAAGAATAAAAGGGGGAGGAGGGCACTTCAGTGACCGTTTACACTGCAAATGAGACACCGTCTTCCACACCACTCCTACCCCACAAGCCAGAGTCCAACGATCCTTCAAGAATCACCTCTAGTAGGGAGAGTGGACGAACCACTCCCTTCCCTTCATTCCTGCTGCAAAATCTTCCCAAACGGACTGTCAATGTTCTCTGCAGCACACCTCTTACCCACCAACTCTGAATCTCTACTACCACAATGAATGAACAAAAAGCAGAGCAAGGAGTTACCAAAGGCCTTGAAGGTCAAGAAAAGATGACTTCGAAAATAGTAATATGCAGGGCCATTTCTGAAAGGGGCTCCTGCCTGAAACTCTTCCTCAGAATTTCCTAGCAGAACAGCATCCTGGACCCTTCTCAGGAGACGCTCACTGCCGTCTTAGTAAAGCATGCATTAGTGTCAGGCTCAAAGCAAATATAACCCTACATACTTACATGCACACTTCGCTTCTATCTCCACACAGAATAATTTTACTGTCCTCTACCCACTGTGACTCTCAGCCATTTCACAGTTGACATCCCTGGGAATGCTAGCAAACACATAGCAGCAAACGTAGTAGCTAAACAGTTTCTCTACCATGGTGATCCAGTGAGAAATCAGGAAATGAATTGAGCCACTACCTTCCCTTTGTTTAGTTGTGGGCTTGGCACCGCTCTGGTGAGATGGTGACGCCTCAGGCAGCAGATCACTAGGTCCAACACCCAGTGAAAGACAGAAGGAGAGGCCCCTGGAGCCAGAGGTGTCTGAGCACAGTGCGGACCCCTGAAGTTAAGGGTGTCCGACCCTTTAGATATGGGAACCTGAGTTGTATTGGGCCTCTTCAAGAGCTCCTCTTCCCGGGTTCCTCTCCCTTCTGCCTGTTCCTGCTGGCATCCCATTATCGTCAATAAACGTAGTTACCTACTACTCACTATGAGGTGTCTGCTTGGCATTTCTTTCTTTGGCATACACAAGAACCTGGACTATTTTGACACACTCAACTATGACAATAGCACTGTGGTTTTGACATGGTCTGAGTGTGTCCCCCAAGGGTGCACATGCTGGAAGCTTGGTCCTCCCAAGTCTGGTCCTTGAGACAGGATCAAAATGGTGGAATCTTGAAGAAGAGGGTAATTAGGTCATGGGGCATTGCGCTCAGGAGGGATTAATGTCAGTCTTGCCAGGTGAGTTAGCCCCATGACAGCGGGTTGTCATGAGTGAGCTAAGTACCTCCCTTGAATATTTCTGGCTTCTCGTTTTAACATGTCATCTCTTCTGCACATGCTCCTGCCATTATGACGTCACCCTCTGTAAGCAGCCACCACTACAACCAAGTAGAAGCCAAACCTGTGCTAGTGAACCTCCAGAAACATGACTTAAATAAATCTCTTTGCTTTATAAAGCACTCAGCCTCAGTATTATGTTACAGTAGCACTAAACAGACTAGCACATGCGATAATCCCCCAGCTCCTTGGTCAGAAGCAGTGGGGAAGGAGCTATACAGGCACCATCAACTTGCAGTGTCTCCCTCAAGAAGAGCATGCAGTCATGGACCTCGTCTAGGCATCTGCACTCTGTAAGTACTAAGGGGAAGATGACAACTAAACATGTTCGTCATGACAAGACCATGGCTCGGGGTGGATTTTTTGGTAGATCATACTTTTTTGTTTCTTCATAAAAAAAAATTATGTAAAGGAAACAAGTATTGTATACACATAGTATATATAATATATAAAATGCATATTCTATATAAAATATATGTTATTACATATCATATATATATCTCATACATATATCCTGCTCCTAAAAATGTGTATGTCTATATGTGTGTATAAACACATATAAGTGAATGGAGAGAAATATGTATGAAATTTATTAGTGAATCTCAAGATAATGACCAATCGGGTTTTTAAGCACTGAGCTCTAACAAATTAAATTTAAGTATTAAAGTTTTATATTACCATATAGTCTTATAGTACCATAAAGGAAAATTTTTATTTTCTACAAAAAATAGTCTTAGCCCAGGTAGGGATGGGGGAATGAAGACAGAGCATTTCCTCAGTTTCTGCAAGCTGGAAGGTGGGGGATTTCTTCCCAGGAGCTAGAGGGCGCCTCAAACTCCAAAGGGCGCAGAGCCAGCAGCCAAAAGGGACACACACTTCTGAAGTCAAGAATGGAGTTCAAATAAGTCACCCCAACTAAAGAAGGCAGGAGCCAGAGTGGACAGTGTGGGGCAGTCAAGGGGAGCCTCTGGAGCAGCCATCTGCCCCAGCTACGGCATGTTGTGGCTCAATGCGGTATTTCATGGCATGGCATGGTGTGGCCTGCTCCAGTGTGACCTGATGTAGTCTGGGGTGGTGCGGCGTGATGCAACGTGGTCTGGCCATGGCATGACAAGTGAGCCAATAGGCAAGAGATTCAGCACTAGAATGCACGGTGCATCATCAAAGGGAAGGCGGCTGGGGGCTGGACAAGAAGGGACCAGCAGAAGATCCAATGAGAAATGTCCCGCAGGCAGCTAGAGAGAGACCCAGGAAGAACAGCCCAGGAAAGGGCAGCTGGAGTCTTCCTCCCGAGGGTCAAGTGATGCCATAATAGCAGGATGGCCATGTGTTGACACTGCGTTCAGTCATCTGAGCCAGGAGTTCTACATACATCCTCTAAATGCTCCTCCAACAACCCCGGATGATGGCACCCAAGCAAGGGAGGCTCAGTGAGGGCAAGTGTTGCGCACAAGGTCCCACAGTGGGTCACCCACGGAGGCACATGTGAACCCAGGCTTGCTTCATCCTAAACTTAGGCTCACGGCACCCAGTCCTCCCACGTGAGACATTCCTGTCAGAGTGCTGAGCAGCAGTGCGGCAGCACGTGCAGCGTGAAAGAAGGAACAGAGTGACCCCCTCTAGGGAAGACATTAAAACCTTCTTTGGAGGCAGAGACAGGAGTAGAAATGTACACCGTTCGATAACAAAGCCATTGCTCTGATTTTTTAAATCAAATTGTCCCTTATTCTTTATCTACGAGAGAGACTGATTTTGAAAAGCTCAAGAAGCACTGGCATAGGGAGAGAAGAACACGGGCAAATCCTTTGGAAATGCCTTTATTCAAGGGAAGAAGACAAAAAAGGACTACAAGGATTGCTGGAGCCGAGGTGGAGGTGGGTGACGATTAACACACAGCCCAGTGCGTTTCTGCTTTTGTTTGATGGAGACAAGTGGCAGAAATTGTCACCTGGGTACAACCTGACCAGATATTCATCCTTAACAATAGCCGGAAGTTCCCATAATCGGTCCCAAATTCATATGTCCTAATGGTTCCTCCACACGTGCCTGCATTTGGAGCTAGGGCCTTTGAAGTAGTTAAGGTAAACTGGAATCTTCAGAGTGGACCCTAATGTGATACTGACTGATGCCCTTCTGAGACACACAGAGGGAAGACCATGTGGGACCTTGGGGAGGAGACAACCACCTGCAAGCCAGAGAGAAGCCTCAGGAGAAACCAGCCCTGCCCACACCTTCCTCTCGGACTTCAGCCTCCACAACTCTGAGAAAATAGAGCCCTGGGCTGTAAGGTGCGGTAATTTGTGAATGGCAATGGTATTGAACTAGATTTTTTTGACACAAGAATTCGCTACAGTGTTTGAATCCAGACATCTAGAATGCAGCTGACTAAGGAGTGAAGCTACGATTTCTACATCACGGAGTTCCGTGACTGCCTTTCAGTCCTTCTTTGCTAGGACAGTGGCCCTGGCTGAGGGAAACGACTCTAAGTTTGGTTCAGATACACTGATCTTTTTCTTCTCTCTCATCCTCTGCGAACTGAGATTTTTGATGCCACTTGTACGGAATCCTTCGTCTCGTGACCTGCCATTCTCCAAAGCTCTGTCTTAAGTGCAGCATGTCCATCAGGTACTTGGCCTCTGCTTAAAGCAAGACTCATCTGGTATCAAAGTGCACCATACTTCTCCCTCCTTCCAGCCCTTCCCTCCTCAGTGATCAGTGGCAGCCGCTCATTAGCTGGACAAGGGCTTCTCCCTCTGTCCATGCTCTTGGCCCTGTCACTCTAAATCAGTCCTGTGACTTTGCGGAAGGAGGATGAAAAACATACAACTCTGGCATTTTGGGCAAAGACAGGAACTTCCTGTTTAGATTCTGACCCCCACCTCCCAACAACTTGGGCTTCCTTGGCTGGGTGATGCCGCTTACATTACGGGGTCATACACTACCTCTTGTCCGCGCCCCAGCTTAACTGTTTTATATCCCCTCTATGCAGGCGCTCGGTCAATCCTTCCTTGCTAGTGATTTTTTATTCAAAACATCTGCCCCAGGAGAATTTCATGAAAGAGGGCCGGCGTCGCAGAGGTGAGTGAAGCATGGAGCCTCCGGGTCCCCCTGCTTGGGACACAAACTGTCCCTGTAGTCGGAACCTCCCCGTGTCCACCACCACGAGCCTACACCTCTGGTTCCTTTTCAAGGGAGGAGATCAGTTAAATACATAGATTAAAATTAGTGGAAAGAATGTATCAGAAAGATAACAAATGCACTGTGGAAGGCAGGATGAAATCAGTAATTAGAGATCAAAGCTAGAAAGTTTTAAAAATCATTAACTACATATGCTATGCTACAGGATCCCATTAAAGGGGCAGAGGAAGATCACTCCACTCTTTTAGGCTCCATGTTTGCTAGAGAGCCCGTTGAAAGCTGATAAAGTGGTACATAAGCGCCCAGGGCCCGGGGCCCAGGAACTGAAATCCTTAGCCTGGCCTGGAGGGGCTACCGCCCCCATCCTGGCCTGGAAACGGCTGGGCTCCAGGTGGTTTCCTGTTAGGGCACAGAGCCTGCACTGCCTGCTTGTGCACCAGAGGCTGCGAAGTCTGGAAAGTGAAAGCCTTAGCTATTCCAGATGATTTCCCTGCGGCCCCGAGCACGCAAATCCAACACCCAGTTGGCAGGCAGGATAATTCCTCCGCAAACAGACAGGCCACCTGCCAGGCCTGAGCTCAGAGGAGCTAACCAAGGAGGGGGGAAGATCGGCTAATAAGGCCCTTGCTGAACACAGACTGTCTGAGAGGACTGAGGTTCTGTTGGGAAGAAGGAAATACGGGATTCTATTCCCAGTCCCAACCAGCCATGGGACCCCAGTCAGACGCCAGGGCCCCAGGAAGTAAATAAAGAGAACGAACCAGGAGTGGGAAGGGGCATCCAGCCCCCATGTGGGGGCACCGGCTTCTTTCCTGAAGCTAGTTTCGGAGTGCCACTGCTGCCTTTGTTCACGCCACCTGTGCACCCTGGGGCCAACATCCAATCCGAAGGCGCAGGGTCCCTGTGAGCAAGGGATGCCTGGAGCCCCTGCCTGTCTGCCCAGCAGGGCAGGTTCACCACAAGCTGTCACAGCAAGGAGAGGCCAGCCCTGCGCACTGAGGTCAGATGGCCGAGAGGATGCAGGCAAATAGGATTACCAGGTAGGACTCAGGAAGGAGCCGCTGGTGCCCCCAACTGTGAGCATGAGACTCCAGGCATTGCTGAGTTCCAGGGGGCAGGTAGGGGACAACGCTGCAGATGATTCTCCGAGGACAGGAACAGGAGGGTGGGGTGGCACCTGTGGTGGTGGAGCCCCCACACTCAACTTGATGCTTGCAGGTGTGGCTGACATGTGAAGTGGAACCTGGGTCGCCCTGCACAAAAGGGCTCTCTGCCCCACTGTGGGGACTGTGGTCACGAGGCAGTCCTTGTTGGCTCCTGTACAGGGTCTTCCTCAGCCAGAGGAGCCCATAGCCTGCGATGAATGGGGGCAAAGGTCCAGCTGCCTCAGCCCAGCACGGGGCAACTCCAAGGCTTTTGGAGGACTGAGTTCTAGTTTGGCTGCTCCCTCCCTGAGCTCCCTCTCAGATCCTAGAAAGGTAGAACACAGCGTATAACTGCAAAGGGCTCTGCCAGGACCACCATCTCCCAGCTCGAAGGGCCCCCTTCCCCAGGCCTCCACAAATGGGCAGTATCAGCGATGGGCTGCTGCTGGCCAGACCGCAGCTGGGAGAGTCTATTGCATGCACTTCTTCACAACTGTTCAGAGAAGGAGTTTGGTAGCCCAAAGTTTACCAAGGTTGAGAGTATGTGCACCGTGTGAATGGGGAAGCACCATGAATCAGCGTTTTCTCCTTTTTCTGCACAGCTGGCTGTAAAGCACCACTATTTCTGGACAGAAGGACTAAGCCATTCATGGAGGCCCACTTTGCTCTAGCATACAGTGCAGAGAGGAAACAAGGGAAAGAATAGAAAATGAAGGAACATGCAGGATAAGGTTGCAATGAATTTTTCCAAGAGCAGACATTCTGAGGGGGCTTTGGATTTGTTCCTACAGAAGACAGAGCTGAGCAGCAGCAGCAGGCTATGGAGACCCCAAACCTGGCAACATATGGTATTCCCTATCTCCTAGAGGAAGTCCGTTTAGATGTCTGGCATCCTGGGGCAGCTGGAGAAGACTGTCCCAAAGATGTCTGTACACCCCAAGGACAGTCTGTGGCATTGCATTCTTAATACCATACAAGGCACCACAACCAAACTAAACGCCACCATTCCACCATCTTGGTGAATCACCCCCTGGCTTCCCCATCCTGCTAATAAAATGAATACATGCTCTCCTTCCCCCTTTTCCAAGACCCCACAATTGCTACAGTCTGTACAGTTAACCCTGCTTATTTCTTATGTGCCTACAAAGGTAAGCTCTTCAACTCAGCATCTCAATTTTAAACACCATTGACCCAGAATCCAAGAGAAGAGGTGTAGAAAGTGCCGGACGCAATTTTGAGAAGGTGGAAACTTTTCAAACCTGTTTGGTGAGGAATACACATTTATCTGACAAATAGGTGCTCAGTGCCCTCTGCAAGGCATTTTGCTGGTTGTCAGCCTCTGAGGAACGATGAGAGTGGAACCCGATGAAGGAGTCTAACTGGCTGAGCCCAGATACACAGAGGACAGTGGACCTCTGCACCCTGGCAAAGGGGCAGAATGTATCTGCAGTATTTACACAAGTAGGACTGAAATTTCCCACTAAGCTAGAACATTTGCCTCTGAAAGAATGGTTCATAGGGAAGCAATTCACCCACTTCCCAAAGGCACTCAGATACGGCTCACAGTGGAAACATCACAGACACTTAAATAATGAGTGAGCCAATCTCCACGTTCAGATAACCAAGATGATTAATTCTGCCTCAGGCTGTGTGGAATGAATAAACACTTAAAAGATCACCAGAGACCATACGGGTGAGCTGAGAGGGGCCCATCGATGGAGAGAAGGTATATGTTAAAGAAAAGCAGGAAGTCTGCCAAGGAACAGAATCAAAACTAGAAAAAAGGTGTTCCTGCCGGCTGGGGCCAGAGGGAGGGAGGGAGGGCTGTCTCTGTTTCCAGCTGTGTTTCCTTGATAACCAAGGGGGTGAAGAACCTAAACCTCAAAATGGGAAGACACAAGTTACAGAGTGAAAGCCTCCCATAGCGACATGTGAAAAATCTTTCGTAAACATCTGAAAGTAAGGGTCTTTGCTTTTCAACAGATAACTTTCTGTTTCCTTTGCAGTCCTAGGGATTGAACCCAGGGCCTTCACACTGAGCTACATTCTGGGTTCTTCTTAGTTCTTTTTTTTCTTTTTTTGAGATAGAGCCTTGCTAAGTCACTAAGTTTCCCAAGTTGGGCTCCTGTCTGTGATCCTCCTACCGCACCCTCCCAGAGGGCTAGGAAGGCAGGCCTGTACCATCCTACCCAGTTTAGGGTTCATAACTTACAAAAAATTGACACGGAGTTGAAAGAAACTAGTGTTTGTTTGGGAAACAAAGAATTGCAATTTGGGTACAATGAATCTGGGCATCTGAATTGCATCTCTTAAGGGAAGCACAAAAGAGATTTTCTGTGGCTCTTTGCACAGTCATCATTTTCAGAGGAGATCCATTGGCTGAGTGGAAATCCTGAACTGCACACCTGTTCTGATAGGATGAGTAATTAAGATACTCCCAGATGAGAGATGAAGGCTGGTGGATACTGATTTAACTGACCATCCCCGTCCACGGGAACGTTCTGTGGTGTAACCATTAGTAGGTGTGACACAGCCCCCCGCCCTCACAGTCGCCCCACTCCAGTGCTAGGAAGTCTGAGCCTTCACCTCCTCGTTTTCCTTCACAGAACCCCAAGCACTGAGGAGAGAGCTTTTCCTTCACCTCTGAGTGGCAGAGTCTGGGAAAGCAAAGCAAGTTGTGATGGGAGAAAATGGAAGGAGTGTGTTCATTCGTAATAATCATGATGTCAATGTTCCAAAGCTCCAAATGTTGGCCATACTTTCTTTACAAACTCTGACCTTTTCCAGAGAGTGTCCTCTCAGATAAAAGGCCAGAAGCCTTTCTGAACTTCGAGAATTCTCCCCAGTGAGAGGCCTGTGGGGTTCCCTGTCCTGTAGGGCCTGACACCCAGCCTCACCCAGCGACTCCATCCGGGTCGTGCCCCATGGAGAAAGCTTTTCCACCCAGCGGGACTCTAGTGATACTGAGACTCAAACCCAAATGCTGAAAAACTTTTGCCCTAGTCAAATTCTTCTCAAATGCTCTAACACTAAGGAAGCTAAGTAGAAGCATATATTTAAAAAAAAAAAATCTGTTTCTGCAGAGAGGGGAAGTGAATCAATTTGGAGACAAAGCGTAACTGCAAGTGCTACAGAAGCCGGCCTGGGAAAAGCATAGTGATCCTCAGCAGACTACAAAGCCACCCAGCTGCTTCCTGCGGTCAGGCCTCGGTCTGCAACGAGGACCGCCTGCCGTCCTAGAGGTCCCTCCAGTCCCAGGGGATGCCGTTGCTGGGGACAGCCCAAGCCCAGGGGCTACATGGCATCGGAGACCTCAGAGAGAGGAAGACAAATTATACTAGTAAATCAAGCTCAGTCAGGCACCATGTAATAACATTCCTGTCAGTGATGGACCATATAGACGACAGTGGGAAAATTACACTGAAGCTGAAAACTTGGTATTGCCTAGTATCATATCTGTGTTTAGATGCGATTAAATATAAAATACCACTGTGTCACAGTTGCCTCCAGTACTGAATACAGTCACTTGCCGTCAGGTTTATCACCGAGGAGCAACCAAGAGTCTCACTTAGCCTTGGTGTGTAGTAGGCGGGACCGTCTGGGTTTGTGGAAGTGCACTGTCATGTTTGCACAACGCACTCACCCAGTGATGCATTTCTCAGATGGAATCCCCGTCACTAAGCAGTGCAGGACTGTATTTGACCTTCCCAGAGGAAACTAGAGTCCTGAGCAGTGAATCCAGGAGTTTCTGGAGTCCCTCTAACCTGGAATCCCAACCTCTACGGGTACTGCAATCCATGTAGCAGCCGGAAGTTCAGCCGGGTGGCTAGAGAGGAGGAGAGAGTCCTCAGAGGCAGAGCTGGTTCACCTGGAAGCATGTGTTCCCTCCAGGCCACCGTCCTGAGACCAGGCTTCCAGGATGGTTCTTATTCTAGACATTCAGAGCACAGAATGAGGGGCTGGATAACAGAAGGAAAATACTTGTGTAAAATAATAAATACCAGGTAAGAAGTTTAAAGATGAGTTGGGAAGGCTAGAGATAAAACTTTTTGAAAGGACTAAACTTTTAAAATAGGATTATTATTTCAAAAGTCCGAGTTTGGAATAACAAGGTAAGATATATTTCGGAGAGAAGGTTAGATGTTAATGAGATTCAAAAATTAAAAACTCAAAAGTAATGACTGGAAGCTGAAACTCATTGAGAATCGTTTTCAATCTAAGAGTAAAAGTTACTGAGGGTAAAGAACAAAAATGAAAGCAAAATAAAAGCAAAAAGTTTGAAAATTATGAAGTACAGAATAGAAAGAGAAAATATAAGAGGAATTGTTTATACATAAATCAAGGTTATAAAAAATACGTAAATCAAGGTTATAAAACAAGCTACTACTCTAACGAGGTAGCAAGCTAATTGATATGTGCAGAAAGCCACCAGTATTCCTTTGGTCACATCTATTGTGATTTCCTCCTCAACCTAAAAGCTATTTTAGGATTTGGCTTTATAGTTCACAAATATCTGGGCTTACACCTTGTCATATAATCTCTTTAATTGTGGATTTTCAATTTAATTGCATTATAGTCAGGATATGAATATATTATTAATAGGGTCAGTTTTGTAAATATCGAAAGTGTGCTCGAAAATAATGTATAATTTCTCTGTTAGGTAGAGAGACAACTTTTTAATCATGCTGCTGCAATCTTTTACATCCTTGTTTTTTGCCTACATAATCATTTAATTTTCTTACACATTTTCCTAGTAATTATATCGGTTTTGCTTTATAAATATTGAGACCACGTTAAGAACATACAGATGTGTGATTATTGTTTCTATTTGTAGGGTTGTTCCGTTCTTATTATGAATGTTTCCCTTCATCCCTAACAATGAACATGGCCCTAAAATGTGTTTTGTCTGGTATTCAGTTTGCTGCATTTTATTTTATTAGTGTTTGTCTGATGTAACTTTTCCTACTTAATGTTGGACTATATGCTGTTATTACAAGTATGTCTCTTGTAAATAATACAAAGCTGAGTTCTATTTTAAAAATCAAATCTTGATATCTATGTCTTTTAAAAGTCAAAAGGCCTTCAGCTGGTAACATTTATCATAATTTCTGATCTTTTTGAACCTACACTTTCACCACCATATTCCGGAGGTTTTGGTCTGTCATGGCATTTTCTTTGTTTGTTTATTTGTTTTCCTTCCTCTTTTCTCCTCTACTAATTTCACAAGTTTTGCTAACGTTTTCTTTATTCTTCAATTCTTTTGCTACCTTGGAAGGATATACTGTGTTCTTGTCCTTAACTTGCATTCTTCAATTTTTAACAATCGTAATTAACAATAAATATTTTCAACCTTCCAAGACAGCTACTCTGGAGACCAAGACGCTCATCCTTGGGCCTTTGGAGGACATTTAAGAACCAGGTTACAACGCCCTTCTCTGTCAGGGCTCCACCAGGAGAAGTGCCTGGAAGAAGTCTGTGTGTCCCGTGCAGGCTCTCTAGACACAAACCTGTTTATTTCCATCAGTCACAGACGGTGTCTACTTGGATGTCCCAGCAACACCGCAAGTGCAGTAAGTTCAAAATGAAATCACCTAGCCTGACACGTGGGCCTCTCCGTGGGCAGTTCCTCCTCGAAGGCCAGAAAAGCATCATCCACACCGAAAGAGGCTCAGGGCCCTCGCAGATCCCGCCTTCTGCATCATTCCCCACACCCCGGCTTCCCTGCTCCCTAACACTCTCACCATTCCCTGCAGCCTTTGGTCTCCTCGGCTTTCCAGTCCCTCTACCACTTCCCACCTGGGTCCTGGTTTCTCCAAGAGTTCCCTGAACTACGTTGCACCCTGGTTTCTGGGTCTCTAACCGTGGGACGGGGGCTCTGTAGGTAGACAAAGGTGGGATAAAGGCCTCAATGAGCTTTATTAAGGAAAGCAATGTGTGCTTCTACCACTGAAAGCAGTTTCTGCCTTCACAGGTAGACTCTACAGTTAGGGTAATTAGAAAGACAAAGGAAAGGAAGCCTAGCGAGACTTTTGGGAGATGAGAGAGGTGTCAAGCAACACAATCACCAGGAAAGCAGCCCCCACACCCACCTGACAGAACGCAGAGGACGATAAGAGAAAGCCATGTAATGACGCTTATTTAATATGTAATACATACAGGCACATACACGCAAACCTGCACATACATACATGTAGCATGTTCTCAGTTTAACATCAATACAATACGTACTTGTTCACAGATCCCCTTACTTAATCATTTTAAGTGTAGAACTAACTTCCTCTAAGCACCCCCTTCACTTATTCGTCACAAAAAGACAAGAAGAAGGAATGCCCGGGTTGAGATCAAGGCAACCGAAAGAACAGATCAGGTTCCAGATACCCGTGAGCCCCACCTGGGGGATGGGAAGACACTAGACCACCTAAATAAAAGGAGCCTGGGATAGAGCTAGCAGGCCTTCAGCTCTGAGGCCCCCACCACCTCACCATAGCTATCTACCGACTGTCTCTTCCATCTTTCCCCCTGAAATAAACTGTCTTCTTTATTTTAGTTCTGCCTTCTTTAATTCATTTACCGAAGCTAGGAGTTACATTCCCAGCGATAGCGTGTTCCAGAAGAGGAGCAGCTGCTGGAGCCCAGCCTGCCATGACGTAACTCTACCATGGCTCACCCACACTTCCACCCTGCTGTCCAGGGCAGCACTGTATTACAAAAATAATTACCTTTCTCATCTTGTAAGCCTTCCATAGCTCTAGGAGCAAAGCCCAAGCCCACAATCCTCCTCTCTTCAGCTATGTCCTCCGCCTGGAACACCCTTCTCCACTCCACTCTTGATTTGCCTGGTAGGGATCTGCTGCATTTTCAAGGTGCAAATCCAAGGTCACCACATTTATAAAATATTTTTGGTTGGCAGACAGGGAAGTTGGGCCTATTGCACCCTGTACAGACTTAATCACATACTTTATTTGTGCACAGGACTATAGTCTGAGCTCTTGGAAGGCTAGTTTTTATTCACCTCTGAACATTTGTATCCCAACATTTAAAACAGCACCTGGCATATGCCTGCTCTCAGTTTTTGATAAAAGAAGGCTCGTTAAAGACCTCGGTGGAGTGGAGATCAAACTGCTCAGGCTGGGAGACAGAAGGGGAAATATAGGAGTCACCAGCAACATTCTTTTAACAGACTTTAATTTTTCATGAAGCAAAAAGATACAAGATTCATATACTTAAAAGAAAAAGATTAATATATTTCATAGCATACAAACAAAATATATTATCTGGGAAAAAAGCTACCACCAAACAAAAGGCAAAGTGAGAAAAAATGTTTGAAATTCATATCACAAAATCATATTCTAATTTTCTCAATATACAAAGAGTTCTTACAAATCAGTAAGAAAAAGACCATCCATGCAATAAAAAAAGTGTTCAGAGGAGATAAATAGACTTTAATAGAAAAAATGAAAAGGATTTTTAACTATATGAAAAGATGTTCAATTTTAGTCATGATTAAAGAAATGCAAATCAAAACAACAATGAGTGCCAATTTTCAGACTGGCAAAGATTCTCAGGTCTAACAATTCCTGGTGTTGGGTGTTTTCCACACCAGGTGGCCCAGGGGTGCAGGAATTTATATTCACAAACAACTTGGTGACAGTGGAAATTCATGCACCATTTTCACAGAGAAAATTGTCAGTGTCTTTAACATTTTACATTCACGTAGGTTAATGCAAATACTGATACAGAGGAGGAAAGAGGGAGAGCGACTGAGCGGAGAAGAGCTGGGCTGTGATTTCAGAATATATTTATTCTGCCGTGATTTAGGCCCTGGGCTGTATGCCAAAATCCTTGTTTGAATAGTTTGCTGTTCGGGTGGCTGTTTACGTTACTGGCTCTTTTCTCAGCACCCCGACAAGACAAGAGTGTTCCTTGGCTACAGCTTGAGGACCCACGTGCCCCGTCACCAGGAAGCAGACACCAGGCCCCTTCCTTCGCTCTCTTGAGCTGTTGGGGGTTTTTCTGTTTTTTTGGTTTTTTGTTTTTTTTTCTTTTTTTTTTCCCAGTAATGAGAATGTGTTTGGATGGCTCTTTCAAGGGCAGTGATTGCTAATTCGACACTCATTCTCCCTTCCTCCTTTCTAGGAGGAATTTAATTTTGTTTTTCTTTCTACATCTCCTATAAGAGAGCATGTACTTCAGTGAAGATAACCCCACCCCAGCTATAGAGGCAGCCGTGACTGTTTGGTGTAAATAAAGGTTACTGCAGCCCTTTGGCAAGGGCTGGATCAGATGTGCGTGTATAAAGTGATAAGATAAAAAGGAGGGCAGGGCGTTGGAGCCTGACTGAGATGACGATGGTGACCTTGAGGAGGGACTACAAGAAAATGGTTACATAGTGGGGGCAGTTACCAAAGAAATAAATATGATGGGAATAATGGCAGCTGGGTTCCTCACTGCTGGAATCAGAAATACAAACGTGGAAAGGGAGAGACTAACTTGAACTCTGCAGTGTTGTGTTGGAGCTGGGGGCGTTGGTGTGACCACATGGATGCCAGTATATAGACAAGTCAGCATGCGAATAAATACAGATGTAAATGCAGGTCTATCTAGCAGGATATAGTCCCTGCCTACCAAAACAATCCAGCCGCCATGTCACCCAGCAACAGTGAGAATACTCAGTACCCACATTCTGACTGCTCTCTCCATTAAAGGAGCAAGCGCTTCTTAGAGAAATGGCTGATCTCAAGATTTGAGCAAAGAAAGAACAGAAGGAACATGAAGCAATCTAATCTGCCAGAACATGAAGATGTGCCTAAATAATTAGGGAACATTTCAAAAGGACACAGAAGCCTGCTCGAAGGAGTTCCTCCTAGCCAAATCAGGGATCATCTGAGCATAAAAATAAGTAATCACAGTTACAGATCATAGTCCATTGGATAAAATAGGAATCTAGGAATCCATATTAATATTAATACATATATAAATAAATGTATTAAAAACTGGTACGATAGCCCCTATTCACAGTGTTTCAAATAGTTCCCTACAAAAATGCAGTTAGACCTCTGTATCCTTGGGTTTCATATCTGTGGATTCAACAATTTTAGATCAAAATTGTTTGAAACCAGTCACAGTGGTTGCACCCATAGTCATAGTATTTAGGAGGCTGAGGCAGGAGGATCTCCTGAGCCAGGAGTTCAGGGCAGCCTGGGCAACATAGTGAGGCCTCATCTGAAAAAAAATTTTTTTCGAAGAAATAATTGCTTCCATGTTGACCGTGTACCGACTTTTTTCTCATCATTATCCCCTAAATAACATAAGAACTACGTATATAACACCTACATTTTATTAGGTATTGTGAGTGACCTGGAGGTGGTCTAAGGGGCCAGGGGATGTATGCATATTATGTGCCAATACCATGCCACTTTGTATAAGGAACTTGGTCACCTGTGAGGGACCCTGGAACCAAACCCTCGTGGGTTCCAGGGAGCTGCTGCACCTATTAATTACAAAGGAAAAATAAATGTCTTCACAGTGGAAAAGTCTGGCCGGTACCACTTCGATGAAATGGTCAGAATCAACATCTCCGATCATAACAAAATCAAAATCATGCCCCAAATGACAAGACCAATGAGGCAGTGAAACCAACAGTGTCGCTTTGTATCACTCCTGCCAAGAATGTAGACCTGAATCCAGTGATGAGGAAACACCAGATAAAACCCAACCGAGGGACATTCGATAAGATGATTTTTAAAACATCAAGGCCAGGAAAGTCGGGGACTCTGTAAAAGACATTTCCAGACAAGTGGCAAAACTCGAATGGAATCTGCGGGTTTGAGTTTTGGCTTTGCAGGAGATCGTCTTTGTTCATAAGAAATATACACCAGATCATTCTGATGCATTTCATGTTGGCTAATTACTCTCAAATACTTTATACAAATTTTTTCGTGATATTTTTCTCTAAATGTAAGATTTTTTTCAAGAAAATAGAAAGAGATGAAATGTAGAATAAATTTTTTCTTAAAATACAAGGATACTATTCTTGAAAACTTCTGAAATCGTTTTTCCCTCTTCTCTTGAAGAAATCCTGGAAGAAAGTTCTCTTTCTCCTCTGGATGACTCCAGGCATTGAGATGAGACGCAGAGGACTATGGGCCTCTCCTCGCAAGGCCAAGAGGAGGACAGGACAGGACGGCCTCGGGCTAACAGTCGGAGCCCTGGCCCACGCCAGTCCTGAGCTTGACTTCCTTCAAATCTCGCTTTCTGTCCCAGGAGGCATTAAAACCCCTGCTGCTTACGCTAATCATGTAGGGTTTTCAATCATGTGCTACAAAACAGCATCTTGACTTAAACATAATCGTCAACGCAAAGATGCCAGGGTCCTCTGACGACGAAGTCCAGCCCCGTTACGGTGAATGTCATCCACTTATGAAATGCGTCGCAAGTGGAAATCTCACACGTGGGTAAATAAATTCCGTCTTTGGCTACCGGAGCGGATGATGAGTAAATCATACCACAGAGAGCATCCTCACCGTGACTTTCAGACACCAGTGAGGAGCCAGGGCGGGGAGTGCGAGGAGCCTCTGCGCTAATCCCTGCGGCCGTCTCAGCAGGCGAGCGCAACGCTGGGGGATGCGATGCGAACTTGCAACCCAATGAACCTGTCCGCAAAAACGTGCCCAGCCCTTCTCTTTCTATAAAGACCTTATTTAGTTCTATTGAAACATCTGCTAACTTTGCTCTTCTGGTTAAATCTTACTACTGTCCCTTGATTAAACTGGACTCATTCACCAATACCTAAGGCATAATCTTCCATCTGATCACAGCTTGCGAAACCCTCCCCGGCAGACGCCAAGACGATTTTCACGTCCGTCCCCTCTCCAAAGACCGCCTTCTCCAGGCACACTGTCCACTCAGGGCTACTTTCCGTGCTGGGGAAGGGAGCTGCACATGTGGAAAGAGGAAAACTACACTGTACCTGAGGTAGCGTCTGGAATTGAAGACACCAGTATGAAATCACAGATCTGAATACAGAGAGAGAAGAGTACAGGAGTAAATACAAATGCAACGCAGACCTAGTCAGCCCTCAGTATCCACAGGGAAGCGCTCCAGGGCCCACACAGACACCCAGATCCATGGAGGCCGAAGTCCATTGTGTAAAATAGCACAATATTTGCATAGAACCTGCACACATCCTCCCATATCCTTTAAATCATTTCTAGATAGCTTACAATACCTAAAACACTGTAAATAATTTTACATTTTATTGTTTAGGGAATAATGGCAAGAAAAAAGTCTGTACATGTTCTGTACAGACGCAATTTTTTTTCTGAATATTTTAGATCCATGGTCGAGTCGGCGAATGTGGACCCCATGGACTGACAGGGCTCACTGTAGACACCAGGACATATTTCCGGGCCACTGAGAGGAACCGGAAGCACAATACCCTAGTATCTGTGAGAAGACCTAGCTGCTAAAGTACAAACTTTTACATCTTCATGCCTATTTCCACCCGGTCTTACAGCTTCCTGCATACAAACACCTTTTTCATGCTCTGCCCACCAAAATTCCACTGCAGTGAAATTATAAAATGTAAAGCACTGAAAGTATATCATCAGCTATTATTATCCCTGCCCCTGCATGGAGGCCTGGCTCACCTGCCAGCTCTGTTACATCATCTCCCCTGCCATATGCAGGTAGAATTAACATCTCCTGCCTCTGGACACCCATGTGATTCTCGCACACCTTTACATCACATCAGCCCACCCTTCTCTGTGCTGGTGGTAGCTGTTCACAGCCACCTCTCCCCATCACATACATTTTCATGGAGGGGAGTTTCTTGGTGTCTGTTGCCCCACCTCCCCTAGCACCAGGCTAGGTACATATTAGGTGCTCAGTAAAGGCATTTTGAAGTAAAGGAGTCTTTCTCCATGAAATGGACTGGAGCTAATTGGCCTGCAAATAGAGCCGATCCCTGCCCTTGGCCTCATTAGCCCTGGCTTCTGCCCAGGAACACCAGTCCCTCACAGGGAATCCAGGACAAAGCCACCAGAGCCTTTTGTTCCAGCCCTATTTCTGTAGAAGCGTATTTCTCATTGCTGAATAGGAAGCAGTCTTCAGAGAGGTGACTCCCTGCTTGCCAGCTTTCTCAGAAATGCTCAACTTCATGCCTTGCTTCCGCTGCAGAATGAGCCTCACCACGCTTTGCAGCTGGGGTGGTGGAAGCATGAAATGAATGTTTGAATTTTGATGACAGTTTCCTTGGAATCTGGCTGGGCCAGGCAAGCTCCCCGGCAGGTGATGAAACGACCACCTTCTGGCTCCCAAGGAAGGCTGTGGCACTCCAAATGTGTCGCACCAAGGGCAGTTCCTGCCCAGGAAGAAAGCCATTCTGAGGTCAAAGTGAGAATCCCAGTGTTCTTGGCCTGTAGGGTTTTCATCACTAACAGCGTCGACTGCAATGAGCGCACCGAGCTGCTCTGCCTCCCCAGGATGTGAATGGAGAGGAAATGGCGCGTCTTCCCATCAAAGGGCCATCCGACCTCCACCAATGGCTGGACTCATTCTCTGTGCTGCTGGAACAAATTTCCTCGAATTCAGCGGCTTACAACAACACTCTGTGTATCTCACAGCTCCAGAGTGCAGCATGGCTCTAGTGGGTCCTCTTTTCAATGTGGGACTGAGTTCTCAGCAGGGTCACATTGCTTACGTGGGAGAAGGCACACGGGCGCTACTTACATCTCAGAACCAGCAAGAGCCCATCAGACCCTTCTACCAACAAGAACCTTAATGATTTCTGCTTCTTTTGCAGCTCTCTGGCCCCACACGGGGAAGGTTCACTGCTTTTAAAGTCTGACGTGATCAGAATGGGCCCACTTCGGTAGTCTCCTTACATCCACAAAGTCCCCTTCTCCATGAAAGGTGATACAAGCCAGGATCTGGGTCTCAGGGCACGAACATTTCTGGCCACGTGAGGCCATGTTGGGCCTATGCCAAGCCCTCACATTTACATCACAGGAATAGGACTCTGCCTGGCATGAATATAATTGGGCTTTTTCTTGGGAGAGTATAGCCAGTCTTTGATTTGCAATTTGCAGGAAAAAAAATTCAAATTCCCAAATATAGAAAATCTAGGCCTGCAAGTATGTTTCCGAGACACACAACGAACCATCCATAGGCTTTTGAAATTGTACCCACAGCCAGTCCCTGGAATCCAGCCCAGAAATCCAAGGTATGCGGTTCAGGAGTTCTCTCAGGTCAGTATCAGACACACAGCTAGGCCAATCATCAGCTATTAAAAGAGAAATGCTTAAAATTAGGCCAAAAGCAGGCTAAAGACGGTATGCTAGGAAAAATCCCCATTTTGTAATACACAACCCAAGCCTGGGACCAAGGGTCTGCTTCCGCCAGATGTCCATAAACCAGTAATGGACACAAGTTCTAACGGTGGTCACCAACTTCCGTCTCTATCAAGAACTGGGAAGACCTGGTTGTAGGGTATTTGGTACAGACAGGGGAAGCCACAGCTCAAGAAAGGAAACTCAGTCCCCAGAAACACTAGAGTAATAACCCCAGAATATACAATAAGGAATACATGCAGACAGTAGTTTTCTATGTCAAAGCAGTTCAACAATGGAATCAGCTACATAGATAAAAATAGGTAAGCCCAATAGTGTCCCTGCTTTGGGACTGAGTCAAATTCATGGATGTCTGGGGCAATGTGAACACTTTAGGGAGAAGAAAAGGGACTTCCTGGCCCTATTCCAACACTGGAGATATAAGTTGCACATGTCACACTCCTGCCCTCAAGGATGGTATAGTCTAGTAGGCAGTTACAGAGAGATGCTCATCGACTTACCGTGGGGTTGGACCTTGATAAGCCCATCATACACTGAAAACATCCTAAGTCAAAAAATGCATTTAATAGACTTAACCCACAGAATGCTCTAGCTTAGCAACACAAAACACTGCAGAGTACCGATTGTGTCCCCTCATGATGTTCTGGCCCACCGAGAGCTGTGGCCCCCAGCCACTGCCCAGCATCTGGAGAGAGGATTATACTGCATGCCATTGGCCTGGGAAAAGATCCAGATCCAAGCTGAAAGTATGATTTCTACCGATGTGTACCAATTTTAAACCATCATAAGGTTGAAAAAGAAGTATCATTGGCCAGACCATTGTGAATCAGAGACCATCTGTATTCTACCAGGTGCGAAGAGTCGAGACAGGTAAGTGGCAGGGCTTTGTGGCACACCAGAAGAACAAGAAAGGCTTCTAGAGGGAGTAGTTCCTCATACTGGTCCCTGGATGTGGTCATGAGGAGTCAGACTAGTGAAGATGTAGCCACAGCAAAAACACATCAGGAGAGAGAACACGGCATTTCAGTTTATCAAGCAGTTTAGATAGGCACAGGGTGCACATCATCCTCCCACTAAAACCACAATATCCAGTGTTTGTTTCATTTTCACCTCTAGCATTGGAACCATATTTTTAAAACTGTGTTATTGCAATGAAAATATATGAAACTCTTCTCTACTTTGGCTAGAAATTTCTCCCCTCCCTATCCCCAAGGGATAACATTAGAATTCAGACTAATCAATGGGTCCAACATTTTCTTTCATCACTAAAAGAGTTGTAGCCAAAAACCGGTCCTTTCAGCCCCTTCTATTTGCTGAAATTCACCTCTGGGCCTTCTGGTGGCCACGAGTGTTATCATAACTCTTACTATTCTGAGGTTCATGGTCACCTTTTGAAAATGGTTCTCAGATCCATGGTCACCTGCCTCTGTTTCTCACAAATGACTTTTTGCCAGAAAGACATGTGCCTTATTTTCTCCACTGAGTCCTTGTGTATCAGCCCTCTTTTCCCTGCCTGATTTGCCCAGCCCTGGTCCCTGCTCACTTGAACTGTCAGGGCACCACCTGCTCTCTTATTCAACATGCATGTGCCAAACCATAAAGCTGTGCCTGCACTTCACCAAATCAGCAACATTAATTGCCTGAAACTTTGTGGCACCAGAATACTCAGATAAACTAGAATACTTAGGAATTGACCGTACATTTCTGAGTAAAGTTCATTCTTGAAGCTCAATGTTTTTCTAACTTCGGGTACTCTGTTCTTTACCTGTTTTCTAATGTTGAGCCAAGAGAATCCTCTTTGGTCAGTAATTATCATGCTCTGCTTTCTCCAAATAACAGTCAAACATTCCCTAACAAATGTAGTGAATGCCTCGAACTTTCAGCATGCTTGGAATTATCTGTGGCTTGTACCTATCCAAACTGCGGTAATAGCACAGCTGACCGCAGGCAAACAGGAGTGGTGAAGTGGTTTCACCCAGCGGCACCAACTCTGATGAATCTGCCTACTGCTGCTGGTTTCACCCCCAAGTACAACGGTGCTGGAAATCTTATAGCTGCCATAACTAAGTCTCTGAATTTGTCAGAGTTTTCTAGAGAAACAAAACCAGTAAGACATGTATGTATAGAGAGATTTACTTAGGAAACTGACTCAATTATGGAGCATGGCAAGTCTAAGATCTGTAGGGCCTGTGTCCTGAAGACCAGGAGAGCTGATGCTACAGTTCAAGTCCAAAGGGCATTTGCTGGCAGAATCCCTACTTGCTTGAGGGAGATCATTCTTTCGTTCTACGCAGGCGTTCAACTGATTGAATGAGGCCCACTCACAATATGGACAGCAATTGCTTTACTCCGAGTCCACTGATTTAAGTATTAACCTCATCCAAACACTTTCACGAATGCATCAAGAATAATGCTTGAGTACATATCTGGGCACATAAAATTAGAACACTCTCCTTTTGCTGCTTTGACAGAGGCCCCAAGACAAGACAGCTTTCCTTGACCTCTTTGTGGCTGAAACGCCAAGCCTTATTGAAGGGAGAACCCAGCCTCCCCACAGGCTGCACTGAAGACAGGCAGGCAGATAGGCCACTTTTTCTGCAAGGTTTGGCACAGGTCATACCCAGAAACCAATGAGGTATAAAAAAAAAAACACAAATGTGGAGGTTCCAGGGTTAGAAATTCCTGTTGAGTTCTTCTCATCCTTTCTGATCAGATTTTGTGAGGTGGTAACTGGCAATTTCAGAATTCTTTTGTCTACATCTATCCTTGGAGGTAGATCTTATCTAACCACTGGTCTCTGAACACCTCAAGGCCATTGCAAAAGCCTTTTATCTGCAGAGGACTGTGCTTCTGAGGAGCCTTTCAACTCCCCCTCTGGCCTTGTTCTTGCAAGAATGTCCTCTTGGGACACATTCTCTCTGGAGGCTGGTCCCTGGTGAGGAATTTATAGAATTTTTAGAACACTGTGAATAACCATTTCAAAGAGCCAAAGCAGTCAAGATATTTCACTGGGCAAAAAGTAAAAGTTAGTAATCCCTTCTCCTCCTCTATCCTTCACTCTATAGCAACAAAGTCAGGGATTACACATTTGCTGAAGAGGAGAATGCAGAGGCCAGCATGTCCAGGGTCAGCTCTGCCATGGCACCGATCTTCACCCTCCCAAACCCCAGTGCCTGCCAAGTCCCTTTACCCCATCCCTCCTCGGGCCCACCACCTTTCCGTGGCCAAGTCAGGTGGGCAGGACTGTGGGTCCTTATGACTTCTCTCTTCTTCTTAATTGTCTGGAATCTTTTATGACTCTAACTATTGCTATTTTGGGGGTGGGCAGAAGTGTGTAGAATCTTAGGAATCACAGGAGCCATCAGAAGACACAGCATGAAAATGTTTGTGGAGTGCTTGTTTAGTTCATCTCCTGACCGTCTTCTTTTCCACCATCTCATAGGTGAGCCAAGAACTTCACCCTCTGATGGCTCCACCACCCCAGTTGCCTCCCTGTAGGGCTTCATCCTGCCTGCTCTCAGCCCGTCCCACACATGGCCCTCTGGCTACTCTTTCCTGAAGTAGCCCCTTCAGAGAGCTGTTTCACACCGAAGAGACCCCGTAGGCCCTTGCCTCCTACCCAAGACCTTCCACAATCTGACCGTAACCTTCCTTTTACATTATATCCATTCACTCTCTCATGCGCTCATTGATATAACACACATCTTCAGTTGGGCCTCTTTACCTACAGAATCCACATCCACAGCTTCAACCAACTGCAGATCAAAAATACTCTTCTAAAATATTGTAGGACGTGGGGTATAGCTGTGTGTTAGCGCAAGTACTACCACCGGCATGCAGACTTTGCTAGCAGGTACAGGCCCTGGGTCTATACCCAGAACTATAAAAGCTATATCTGTACTCAACATGTACAGACTTTTTTCCTTGTTATTGTTCCCCAAACATCACAGTATAACTATTTCCATAGCATTTACATCATAGTAGGTATTAAAAGTCATCTAAAGATGATTTAAAGTAAAGCAGAAGATGTGGGTAGGTTCTATGAAAGTACTACATAGTTTATAGAGCGGATTTGAGCGTCGTGCATTTTGGTATCCACGAGGGGTGCTAGAACCAATCCTGAGCAGGTACTGAAGATGACTACAACAAGCACCCGCCATGTGCTGGGCCCTAGCAATGCAGGTGAGGGGCGAGCTGGGTCGGACACAGTCTCTGCTGTCAAGGGCTTCAGTGATGCGCGATTGGGTGACAAGAAAAAGGAGAGCCCAGAGACCCTTGCATCCTTGGGGCAAGTCCTCTCTTCCCACTTGGCCAGTTTCCTTATCCACCATTGAAAATGCCACGTACTCCTTGCTCTGCACATTTTCTCAACATCTCCCACTCCTATGACTCTATCCTCTTCCTTCCAAATCTACCTGTCTTTTAAGGCTCAGGTCAAGTTCACTGTCTCTATTGGAGTTTTGCAATCCATGATGCCCACAAGGAACCCTCATTTCCACATATCTACCAAGAACACCCAGAACGAACCCGAAGCATGGTTCCAAGCAACGCCTCCTCTGCCCTGCAAATTCTGCAGTCTACTTTCGAGTTTGTCCTGAGAGGAGCAATATCTCCAGTCCTCCTAGCCTAGGAGGTGACAAGGGACACAACCCCTGACCCCAGCCCTCCACATCACAGGCACCACACATGTGCTTGGTCCTGGCTTCAGGGTCAGCCTGCAAATAATCATCACTGCATTGCAGAGGAAAACACAAGCTTGCCAAAGCTGAAGGAACTTACCCCGGGGTTAGCCAGGCTGCACAGTTGCCTGCAGGAAGTGACCTAGGCCTGTCGCCCGCACCCTGCCGGCTTTCCAGGCCCCCAAGTCAGGAGCTGCTTCCCCATCAGGGAGGCGCACACTAGAAATCCCGGCTCCCTCCCTAGACTTGCTGGCTTTCTCCGAGAGGGGCCACTTCAAGTCAGCACTCCTCTCAGCTCGGGGGCAAGTAGTAAGCGGTGGTGCTGTGCTCTCGCCATTCCTTGTCTTCCTCCTGGGTGTACAGGGTGGCGGGTGTGTGGTAGAAGTTGGCTGGAAAGATTCCGGGAACCCAGGGGGTGATGGGAATGGCACAGTGGCTGTGTGCTGGTGCTCGGGGGCCTGTGACTCCAGTTCCAGCTCTGGCTCTGCAGCACACATTCAGAGGGGTCACTGCAGCCGTGTGTCGGGCGCTGAGCTGAGTTCTTCACATGTTTTGTCTCGGCGAATCCTCTAGTCACTGGAGTCTAGCATGTGATAAGGGAGTAGCTCTTCC
>PVJO010019945.1:0-33134 GCA_004026905.1 Hystrix cristata
TTTGTTTTATCTTATGGCTAGAAGAATTTCACATATCAAAGTTCAGGCAGGTCAGAAAAAATACATAAATATATAAATGCTAACACTGTCATTACAAGGCACAGAACAATATAAAAACTGGCATATGCCCCATAATAGCAGCCATATTATTTAAATCTGTTATCTAACACCTTGCAACTTTTGTGCTTTTCAGGGCTTTCAATCAATACATAGTCCTATCGAAATTTATTCTTCCATTTAATAAATATTTACCAAGAATATCATCTGAACCTATGAACGAAGCCTTCTTTTTATGGAATGAGCATACAGAAATGAAGAAGTAAGCTTATGGTACTAATTAAAAATTTATTTAAAAAATAATAGAATATTCATAGTTTATTAGGTTTGTTTCTAAAAAGTTATCATTTACGATCCTCAGATTAAAATTTATTCTCAATTTTCTTTTAATCATTGTCCTAAATTTAACAACAAAATGTTGGAAAGGGACCCATATGTACATTTCTTGCATAAGAAATATCAAAGAAAGTCAAGTCAGACTCGGCTGTGACATCCAAGTGAATTTGCCACGGTCTTTCATTCACTCTCTGATTCAGTGCAATGACTATCACCTGAGTGAAAAAAAATTACATATATCAGATAACGTGCTGAAGTTTGAGATTTTGACTGTGGTTAAAGCAAAACCCCTGTCCTTAAAGAATTTAGGCTCTGGTGGAAGGGAAGGAAGCAATCAAATAATATCACAATTACCTAATTATAAAACGGGAAAAATTCTGTAAGGTACAAAAGACTTAATTTGCAACAACATGATACATGTTATACCCTTTGGAGTTTCTGTTTGTTTGTTTGTGCTGATAATTACCTCTTCGAATAAAGAGATTCAAAGAAATTGGGAAGTGCTGACTTCGGGGGCAATGAAAAGCCAGGAATATATCATGTATAGGTACAAATCCCCTATGATGAATGTTATCACCATGTACATCTGAAATGTACCATTAAAATAAAAAAAAAAAGAAAAGAAAAGCCAGGAATTGCTTATCTTTGTACCAAGGCATGGTTTGAAACCCTGAACACGTGACCATGAGAATGGATGAGATTTCCCAACAATGTATAAGTTGTTCATACTTTCTGGTTCCTCATCTAGGACAGTAAAATTAATGCTTCCCTTCATTGTTGAAGAGTGATTGTCATGATAGATGCACAAGTTTTAAAGTAACAAATCTATCACACGGTAGTTTCAAACCTCCCTGGATTTCATTTTTCCTACTTATCCTATGGGGATAATACCCTCTCCTATAGGATTATGGTGGGGGTTATATAATATAATTTACTTACTGAATCCAGTCTTATAGCCGACAGACTCAAAATACATTTTCTTCCTGTTGTATGTGTGGGTGTGGGTGTGTTTTCTCACAGACATTTTCTGATCGATCTCTTTTGTCCATAGTTCTATCTCCAGTAGGAATCACAGAAACTGCACAGATGATATATCTGCCTGGTTGTCTAACAAATATTTACTACTTATCACAAATCGAACTCTTAAATTTTTCTACTACCATCAGTTTTCCCCACCTCATGCTACCGTTCTTCCTCACTCAGTCCCATCGTTCTCTGAACTGCCCAAAGCTGTGCAGTTACACTCATCTTCTCTTTCCTTTTTGACTTTATATTTAACTATCTAAATTCACTACACATTAAAACTACATCTTGAATCTTACTATTTAGTACCACTCTGTGGAAAAAAGCCTAACAGAAGCCATTATTTTCTCTTACTATCTCTTTGGCGTCTCTGCTTCTACTTCAGAGCCCATAGAATAACCAAAGTTGCTCTTCTTAAATTGAGAGCAGATTTGTCACTCACTCCTTCAAGGCACTTCAATATTTTCCCATTGCACTTGGAATAAAAACCAAAGTTCCCACCACAATTTATGAAGTTCTATGTGATCTGGCCCCTCTGAACTTTCTCTGATTTTTACCTTCTATTGATTTTGGCTCCACTCTCTCCATTTCAGCCACTTCATCTTATCTAGCAGTTTCTAAACTGTACCTACTGTTCATATATTTGAAATGTTCTTCCCAAAATATCTACTTGGCTCAACTCAATTCATTCAACTTTAAAAGTATGCTCCATAACTCTGTGCTTTTGCTAACATAATCACTAAACTCTACTATTCAAAGTCCTCTGCTGGCTCCTTCTCTGACTTCTGAACACTGCTAATCATGTTAGCTATGACTATAAGAGGCTGCGCATTCATGTCGGAGCATAACAGTAGCCTCACCATCCATCCTGCTCTGTCTCTCCCTATAATTGGTTTTCCTCTTCCTGTGATAATTTTCCCATGAGCACTGATGGACCTTCTGAGTTGCAATTACAGGGCCAGAATTCAAGGCAACATAATATCTGTGATTCTGCCTTTTTATCCACCGTTGGAAACTGTGATCTCAAAAAAGATAAAAATGTCCTTGTTCTGATCATGCAGGGTGGCCCACTGTGTGCACCGCTGTTTTCCCTACAACCTTCCACAGTTATACTCTATTACCTCAAGTTATGCTCCAGGATTTCCTAACGCCATTTAAAAAAATGTATTCTCTTCTTATGCATTTAGCTTCTTGGATAGCTTGGCATCTTCAGCTTTTTGCCCATATCTAGCCACAACAAGATATATCAGGTACGGGTACAAATTCCCTATGATTAATGTTATCATTATGTACATCTAAAATGTACCATTAAAATTAAAAAATAAAGAAGAAAAAAGAAAGGCAGCAAGCCTGACTTTCTGCTGATAGCATCACCACTCAGGGTTCTACTTTTGCTCTTCCAGACTCGCCACTGGATGACTCCAAGCACCTCTGACATAGTCCATCCAGAGGCCTGTGTGCCGTCTCTGACAGTGAACTAAGAAGTGTGGATAAACGACACTGAGAAAAATCATCATGGACAAATTTATCTCTCTAATTTAGGTTCATTTTTCCACTGAGGCTTTGATAATGATTGGGACTTACACAGCTACATTTATGCTCCTGTTTATCTCATCCATTTGGTTGCCTACAAAATATTTATTTATCATCTGTTGTAATACATATAGTGATTATGATAGGAATAAAGAAAATGAATAAAGCACAGTGGCTGGTATATAGTTGGCACTCAGTTGCATCTTTCCATGAATAAAACTGATGACTGAGTAAAACAGTATATATCCACAAGGACATTATGTTTAGTAGGAAAGTTATACAAGCAAACACAACATAAGAACGTTGCCATTAAAGGAGGTATAAAATATACCCTGAACAGTGTCTGGCATATAAAATGCAACAAATGTTTGTACAATGAATGAATGTGAATCAATGAGGAATGAGTAAGGATATACTAAACACTATGAAATTACAGAAAATCAAGTACATAGTTTGGCCAGAATAAACAGGAAAGGATTCACCAGGAATCACCTGGGAAAAAGTCTGAAGTTTGCTTTACTATTTGCCAGGGACTCAGGGGAAGGCTGGCTTGCTAATTACAAGACTAACATGTGCTAAGCAGAGCCAGCTATATACATTATGTAACCCAGAATAAAATTAAAACACAAAGTTGAATTCCAAGATCAAAAAGCACAGGGAAGGGCTGAGGATATAGCTCAGTGGTAGAGCACTTGCCAGCATACACAAGATCTTGAGTTTGACACTCCTCTTGTAAACACAGAATGGGGAAAAAACACTACTAAATTTCTGAAACTCTAAGGTTTTTCCTTTCTTCCGTGGTCTTTCCTTTCACTTGTCACTGCATTTAGTATTTACTAGTTAATACTGCTCTGAGAAAAATTT
Source organism: Hystrix cristata (assembly GCA_004026905.1). Taxonomy (NCBI): domain Eukaryota; kingdom Metazoa; phylum Chordata; class Mammalia; order Rodentia; family Hystricidae; genus Hystrix; species Hystrix cristata. The sequence continues at coordinate 3,814 of PVJO010019945.1, forward strand.
AATATTTAAATTATGAGGAAGAATTGTACCATTCATTTTTGTGTAATATCAATTTTGAATGCAAACATAAAAGTCTTTTACTCATGAACGACATGGTTGTATTTCATAAGTGCAAATACATTGTTCTCTTACTAGAACACTGGAAACGCTGCAACACCGTAACTCAGCTGTTTTCATTTACATCTTGATACATACACTCTACTAATATTCTCTACATTCAGGCTTACTGAAGAAAATGGAAAGACTGAGACAAAAAGAAACTCCAGGGTTACCCCGTCTTTTCATTTCTCTCTAGTCATATGGAGAAGTTGTGCAAGCAAGGTCAGACATGCATACTGCATTTATCTTCTCCACTCATGTGCCTTTGTCACTTTGAACTTCACATATTAAACACATGTTCAAAGATAAAATTATTAATAATTTTTGGACAACTGCAGCACAGCATTTAATGAAGCACATGGCCCCTGGGGGTGCAAGACCCTGCAAAACTGCACAGCTCACCTGCTCTTGATTTGGGCCCTGGTCCCAGGGCCGACAGCATGAATCCGAGGTGCATCCGGGGAACTTTACATGTGCCTGCTCCCAGGGAGGCTCTAGTGTGATGGTAGTGAATGTAACTGAAGTACGGCCGAGAAGTAGACATTGTTATATTTCCCATGTCCCAGTAATTCAAGGCACAAGAATCTTTTCAATTCAGCACTGCAGGCAAAGATGGCAGACTCACCTCAGTGCAGGCTGTTCAGCAAAGTTGCCTGGATTCAATATATGTTCCATCATTTTACTATTTGTGAAGCCTTGGGAATTTGTATTTTTTGTGCCTCGGTCTTCTCATCTATAAAAAGCAGTAAATCAGAGTAATCCCTTCATAGGTTTGTTAGACTTTACATAATCACACAAAATACATTAGCTGCGATTACATAGATATGGGACTTAGTTTAAATGTTAATGAATTGCCCATCGTGCAGTAGGTGCTAAGCTGCTAGACACTGTAAGACAAAGACTTATGAAGAAATCTGAACTAACAAAAGACGACTACAGCAAGAAAGAGGTCATAAGAGAATGCCCGCAAGTAAGGCTCATCACAGTAAAAGATGCTATTGGAAATAGACCATTAATTACAGCTAGCCAGCTAAATGTCTCATTTAATAGGAGAGGGATTAGGGCATTTGGCAGCAACATGGGCAAAAGCAGCTCACTCAGATGGATTACAAAAAATCTGTGAAAATTTAATTCTTTAAAACGAGTTCTCTGGAAAGTAAAATGTATTCCTCAGGATGAGAATTATATTTTAAGAAGTTTCATATTCTTCCTAGCACAATAGCAAATTTGTTTGTCCAAAACAGATCCATAATAAATATTTTAAAATCAGATATTGACTAAAATCCTGGTATAGATTTCAATAAACATTTCATTGAGGTTTCAGTTATGATAGATGTAGGCCTGTTCCCTTATAAATGTTAATAGCCCATATGTTCAAATTGGTCCATTTGCCAGTAGGCACATTTATTTGTAAGTTGGCCAGTTTTCTCTGACCAAATTTCGAGCAAACTTTTACAATAATTTAGAAGCATAAATGTGATTACCATTCTTACTTCAGAAATTTGCTATAAATTTGCTATAAAATATGCCCATTCATTATAGGAACTAATAGTTAGCTGCAAAAGACTTTAATGTTTGTTTAACCACATCTTATTTCCTATACAACAGCAGGGTCTTTAAATTATAAATCAGATAACACTGTATCGCATGCAACCTTTCAGTAGTATCCCAAAGCAATTAGAATAAAATCAACACTACTTACTCTAATATTTGAGATTCAGATTATCCTTCACCTTAGTTTTTACTGTCTTTCAGAAAATGTATTCCATTAAGCCAGCATTATTCCATCTCACTCTTTCCTTCATACCTAATATAAACTTGGACCAGAGTCCTCAAGCTCTAGGTTTCCCCATCAATGGCTGCTCACAGTTATTGAAGCCGTGGGAGAAATCAACCTTCTCAGTACAGCCTACTCCGTCTAGGGACAAACGTGCCCCTCCTCCTCCAGCTCACCCTCTGCCACATACCATAGTGTATTTTTTTTAATTTTAGAGGACATTATATTTTTTCTATTTTGAATTACCATTTACATATCAGTCATATCCTAGAACATAACAAGAAAATTTTGCTACAGCTATATCTCCACCAATCTAAAACTGTCATTCATATCTGAAAAGTACTTTTATGACTAATATTTAACTAAATAACTAATTGAACAAACAAAGAAACTGCCTCTGTGTTTCTGTTTTTCATTTTCTTGGTTTTTTCCATTATAATTTAGGGTGCTTTTTTGAGTTTAAGCAATTACCCATTTGATTTCGAATTGATTTCTTCAGAGAAAATTAATATTTGGTATGGTTTTGGAAATACTTTTGTGTTTTATCTTGTTTAGGCAGAAAAAATAGCTCATTCTCTAACATGCACAACAAGAAAAGTAATCCAGTTTGCTGCAGATTAATTGGAACAAATAGTGCAACTACGAGTGCTGCCTTATCTAAGGAATGTTGGAAACTAAAGCTACAAATGAATCGATCCAGTGGGCAGAAATCATTCATTCATCCTCTCATCCTATAAGGTCCTGTTCAATCTCATTAACCCTGTGAAGTGTCTCCAGAGCGTTCCATTCTCAGTTAAAATTAATCACTCTTGAATCTAGGTTTCTATATGCATTTAATACCTACTTTTCCTAGAGTGGAAAATTATATTTACCTGTTAAGGTTGCTATCTCTTCTATAAGATTCAGAATTCCTTTGAGAATAAGATCATATGAATTTATCAATATAGTTCTTGTGTCTAGTACATAGTGGTAGTCAAATATTTTTGAAACTCAAAAAATGGCCACTTAAGAACCAGCCTAAATATGTACTGATGTTCATTACTAGCCTTGGTCTCTATTAGTTACAGATTTAGAACAGGGGTCAGCAAACTATGGCCTAAGGTCTGTCTTGGTTTTATATACAGTCTATAAACTAAGAATGGTTTGTGCTATTTTGAACTATTTAAAAATTTAAACAGAAAATCACTCTATGATTTGTGAGAATTATATTAAATACAAATTTCAGCATCCATAATAAAATTCTAGTGAAAGTGATGGGGTTCAGGACACACTACCCCAAAATAGGAACAAAGGCATTTGAGAAAACAGAATACCCAGCAATGTGAGCCTTACTTTCTGCTGCCCTTCTCCTCTGAAGCAGGTCATAAAATCTAGGAGAAATTTTCTGAAGCAGGTAACAGGACTCTCATTCTAGTGGTCCCCACCACAGAACTGGAGGAAACTCTCTGCATCTCTGAAGACACAGAAACGCAGATAAGACTCTGGACAAAGGCTTTGCCGCTTATCTCTGTCTTATCATTATACCTTCCCGCTCTGTCCAAATCAGTGATAGCTGTAAGTACACGGCAGCTACCACAGCTTCACCAAACCTAGTATTAAAATGGAAAAGCTCAACTCTTCAGGTCTTCATTTCCTTATGAAGACTCCTAGATCATGCAAAACTGATAATAAATAAGTTTTGCATGCTTCCTCTTGTTAATTTGTCTTTTGTTACTGAAGGCTGAGCCATGAATCTTGGGATGGGTAAAGAGAAGATATTTTTCCTCCTACAAAACACAACCACAAAGTATAATTACAACTGAGTTGAGCAGTTGTGACAAAGACCATATGGCTAACAAAGTCTAAAATATTTACTGCCTGGCCCTACACAGAAAAAGGCTTGTTAACCTTCATGCAAAAACAAACAATAGGGGGGCTGGGGATTTAGCTCAGTGATTAGAGTGCTTGCCTTGCAAGCACAAGGCCCTGAGTTCAATCCCCGGCACCACAAAAAAAAAAAAAAAAAAAAAACCCAATAGGGATGAGGTAGCACATGCAGCCTGTAATCCCAACACTTGCGTTCAGGAGGCTGAGGCAGGAGGATCGCTGCAGGGTCAAGGTCAGCTTGGACTACATAGTGAGACCTTTCTAAAAAAAAAAGAATAATCTTTATTCTTATACACTATGGGACAGGTTTCATCTGTCCCCATTTCTCACTCCTTACTGCTCAGACAGACAATCACAAGAAGGTGCACTTGATAACTTTGCCCATCAGTCTTGTTTTCTAAAACAATATCATGTTTTAAGGGGCAAAGCCAACATCTCTCCTAATTCACCATCCTTGCAAAAATGCTTTAGAATTATTACAACTGACTTTGAAACTGAGGGCATTCTTCTTCTTGTCATTTAACTATTTTAGCATGGCTTTAATGATGATAGGCTCTGTTAGGAAATAGAGTAAATGAACACTTGATACTTAGACAGTGTGCTGTTATTCCACTTGTGATACATCTTGAAATAAAGGCAATTTTTAGCTTTGGGGGAAAAAAAGAAAAAAGGGAAGAAAAAGAGGAAAGGAGGGAAATTTGTTCTTAAGCCTCATGAAACCCTGGAACAAATAAGTTGCCATTTCACTTATCTGATGATAAAATCCAGGCAGAACAAAACTGTAATGCTTAGAGAGAAAATTAGCACGTCACTTATTGTACCAGACTGTCCTCCTGAAAGATGTCTGCACCTTTTGTGTTCTTTTTTCTTTGACTTCCTCACCTCCATTTTCAGTGCCCAACACAAATCCAGAAAAGTGCAAGTGCTTATCCACAAATACACCTTCCCATTTCTCATTTTCCAAGTAAATCAACAAATTTGAACAGCTGACAGAGCCAGTGAATTGTTACACAACACCACTGCCCCCAATTAACATCTCCCCTGGGCAATCCACACTGAAAGTTCCCTTGGTCTGTAGGAGACAGCTTAAGGAAAGGAGTACAAGCTGATGAAAGGGAGAGGGATCTTCTTAGACTGAGCTTGTTACGATGGCATGTAAGTGGCCATCTTTTTTCTCCTATTCAACTGTAAAAGAAAAAGCAAGAGGCCTTAAAATATTTTTCTTCATTTTGAAGTAATTACTCAAAATAGGTTGATTGGAAATGCCTTTCTATAATGAATTATAATCCTTGAACATCATATCCTGTAAGTGAAGCATACCACCTCTCTGAACAGTTTGTATCCTTTCAGGATGAAAATAATTAAAACACTCTCCCACACCCTGAAACAAATAGTGAAGGTCTATATGACAAATTCAATACATACAGACATACCCACCAAATACATAGGCATATGCATGTCTAATTAGAGAATGCTGGCCCACAAAATTAAGAAAATCATTTCTATTTACTGAGAAATATATAAAATGAGAAGGCTGCAAGTGAATTTCTCCCTAACTTGCTCACTCTATCTTAAGAGAAATAGCATTTAGATATCCTTCCTTAGACTTGGAGCCAGAGAAAAAGTATTTTACAATTTCAAGGTTGAAAAGATGAGCTATAATACAGAGATATATCATCTGATAAAAGTAATGCTGACCAGGAAGCTTTTAAATTATTTTCAAAATCTTTTATCAAGCTATATTCCATTATGGAATATGGTGGGTTTTTTAAAATTGGATTTCCTTCTGGCTTCGAAAGTGAGCATGTTTGGCCACATTCCCCCTCAAGAGACCCGTGGGGTTACTAATCTAGTACCTCAGCAGAGACAGAGAAAAACCTGAGGCCTGGTTCTAACAGAGGCAGTGTCTACAAACCTTGAGGTGCTGCAAGAGTGTGTGTCTGTTATTCCAACTGGTATTTACTGAGTCGCACCAGGTACTGTGGACACATCAGCAAATAAAACACACAAGAATTCCTACCATAAAGGAGTTTACCTTTTAGTTGAGGGAAACGGATAACAGACAATGTGCATATTGAACAAGTAAATAAGAGTAAATTAAACAGGACATGTACTATGGAAAAAATTGATAAAGCAAGGTAAAGAGGTGCACCAGTCACTTTTCTGTTACTGGGACAAAATAAACAACACCCTCAACTTAAAGGAAGAGAGGTTAATTTTAGCTCACAGTTTTCAGCAGTTTCAGTCTATGGTTGGGTGGTGCCAAGGCAGATATGGCATGACAAAAGGGCACAGCAGAGGGAAGCTGCTCACCCCAAAGCAGCCAGGAAATGGAGAGAGGGAAGGAGCAGGGGGCAAGAACACACCCTTCCACATCATTCCCCAAGTGACCCATCTCTCCTCAAAAGGATCCAAGCCACTAGCACCCACCACTGGAGAGCCTGAGGCAGGAGGATTGTCACAAGATTGAGGCCAGTCTGGGCTACAGACTGACGTAAAGTCCAGCCTAAATTATAGAATGAGACACTGTTTTAAAAAAGTTAATACATAAAATCAATAAATAAAATCGGAAAATAAAAAGACCCCTATCTCCCAATAGCACATTTAGCTATGAACACGCCCATGGACCGATACACTGATAAGTACAGTAGCTCAGTCATTGAGTCATCTTCCGAAGCCCCATGAGACTTTGGGGGAGACACTATAGACCTAAACCATAACAAGAGGATTGAAGGGTAGGAATTGTCACGGTTTTGAAAAAGTGGTTCAGTCAAGTTAGCTTCAGTGAGAAGGCGACATTTGACTATCTGAAAAGCGACTTCAGAGGAGTGATTCAGACAGAGGAAACAGTCAGTTCAGTAACCTTGATGTTGGCCTCTGCCTGCCCTGAATGCAGAAGAGCAGAGTGTGATCGGATTGAGTGAGAATAAGAATCATCACTGAACAAGTTAAGGGAGAAGAGAGAGATCATGTAAAGACTTAGGGCAATAATTTGAAAACTAAGTGAGGACTCATTGGCAGATTTTGAGACAGTCAAAGACACTGTTACGTTAAAATCGAGTTGCATAGTATACCACTGTCGGGTGTCATGAGTGTTTAGAAACCGAAATTTATTTTCTTACATGAAGCACGACATGTTGCATATGAGATGTGATATTATAGTCAAAAGTCCCTGTTTAGAATACAGGAGAACGGACTAGTTCCACTTTGCAGTATGATTGTCGAGTCACTTCATCTTTGTACCCTTCTAACACATTGTAAACAACAAAATAGTTGCCATGTGTAGCTCTCATAATGGTTTGAGAAACAGGAGAGATAATAAAAGAAAGATAAAGTGTAGAATCAATATGGGTTGTCTGATGGCTGAAGACATAATGACAATCTTACGTACATTCTAGTTGTTACAACGATTATAATCCTCTCTGTCAGGAGCCAGAGTGTACGTGCTGAAGCTAGAAAGTCAAATTTGCAGAAGATTGCTATAGTGAGAATGCTAGGATAACAAATATATACAAGAGTTGTACAGCGATAATGCAGTGGAGGTGGTGAGGTCCCTGTGATGGATGTCAGACAAATCTAGCAGACGGAAAACTCAGGAGAGGTATGCAAAATGTGGTAGGGGAGCCTCAGTTCCGAGTCATGCATGTCAGCAGTGTTAAGTGACACTCCCAGTTACTGGAGAAGCTCAGAAGAGCTGTCATTATAAATACATCTGTGCAACATTGTTCCTATTTTATGGCACAGTAAGATGAATGTAGCTAGCGATGACTTATGTGTCTCAAAGTAGAAGAGAGAACTTTGAATACACTCAGTATCAAGAAATGATCCAAGTTTAAGATGATAAATACACTAATCACTCTCATTTGATCATTACCTAGAGTAATCATGAATCAAAACATCACAATACACCTCACAAATATACACCAAAAAAAAAAAATCTGAAGAGTTTGGTTTATCTGTTAGTACTAAGACAGGAAAACAATTTTTTATTAGTTGAAAAATTTAGCGGAATTATATTTTTAAATGTCAAAATGAGAATGAAACGTATTTTAAGATTATACCTACATAGCAAAAAAATCAATACACATAAAGTGGTAGGATAATGTAGGTCATCTATAAATAGACTCTTCTTTATAACTGGAGGAAAATTAAAACTTAGCTAATCAAAATCCTAAACATTACATTGCCCGAGATACCAACAATGAAAAACAACTTTGTTCCATTACACTACTTCCTCTAGGAAGCATATGATTAAAATATAAAAGTGTAGAAATATTAGTATCTCCCATATTGGAACAAAATGAAATGAGGGCCCAGTAGGATACAGACAAAAAATTAAAAAAAAAAATTCTGATGCTAGAAGATTAAGACTGAAGACAACGTTTCCCAAAGTGGTTACTTACAAGCTTAATTTTAAAAGAAAAAATATGTAGGCAAATATATTTTGAACAGACTTGTCAAGAGCATAAAATCCTTCAGAAAAAGCAAACTAGATAATAGGGCAAAGTGGAAGATTATTTAGGAGGAAGGATATAGGAGAGGTGAGAAATCCAATGAGACAGTTAAATTGGCACAAAGAGACATAAGACTTCAAAGAGAAAGTTCTTTACCTTATGGTTTTGCTGGAGCATAAAGTCACACATTGTGAAAGCACTATTTTGTGTTTATAGTGTTTCAGACTTGAGAAGGATTCTAAAGAGCTCTGGTCTCTTTTTTTTTGCAGATCTGTAAGCTGAGACTTCAAGAGGTTAAAAGATTTACCTAAACCCACAGAAACAAAATTTCAGGATTAAGTTCAGGTCTTCAATCAAAGTAATATTCTTTGACTGCAAAAATCCTAAGTATCACAAAGAGAATGAAAATGTATTTCAATAAAATTGTGATAATCTCATCTCTCTTTTTGTGAATTATTTTTAATGCTTTTGCCATGAGAACAGAATTTTCATTCTTTGGCAGAGAATCTCCAATTTCTAGCAAAAATCTTATGTGCTTAAGAAGTATTTCACAAATACAAGTATGCTGCACATTTTATCAATGTTTTAATTTTTTAACTTCCCCCCATCATTTTATCATCAATACACTTTTATCAGAGTGTACAGACCTGAGGTGACTGTAAAAATGATGACAGGAAGATATTATCACGATGTAAGTTGAAAGACGAATTACAGTCTCGTGTGAAAAAGAATGAGGCAGGAAAGTCAAAGTCCATTATCTCAATAAATCTAAAATAAAATATTGAACATACACAGATGCATACAGATATACAAGTTATTTTATATCAGGATTACAATGCAGTACTGGAATCCAGATTGCTGGGTTCCAGATCTGTGTTCTAAAAAATCACAAGTTTTCTATTCCATGGCTCTGTACAATAACAAGAAATATTAAGAAGAGGGCCTCTTGAGCTGGGTGTGGTGGTGCACAATTGTAATCCCAGCACTCAGGAGGCTGAGGCAGGAGAGTCGCTACGAGTTCAAGGCCAGCCTGAACTACATAGTGAGACCCTGTCTCAAAAAACAAAAGATAAAACAAAACAAAAAACCAAAAAGAAGAAGAAGAAGAAGAGGAGGAGGAGGAGGAGGAGGAAGGGGGGGGAAGGGTGAAGAAAAAGAAGGCGGTAATGATTACAGTGGCCAATGTAGGTAAATTGTTACCAGTAATACAGTTTGATAGACAAAAATCATTCAACCCATTTCTTGCTACAATTGTATACGAGAAGAAATTCTTGAGTCACACCAACAAAACAGTTGATAAAGCCTCAGTGAAAGTTTCATTTTTATCTTTACGTTTTACTTTTAATGTCTCCAGAGTGGTAAATAAGCTAAATCTGGGTTATTAAGTCTATATTCAGCTGAACTGCACACATGCCCGGAAAAAGTGGATCTGTCGACTTCTGTATTACTACTTCCCTCCTCTTCCTTCCTCAAGTCCTGGACAAAGCTGGTGCTACATTTATCATGTGAGATTCTGAAAAGGATGACATGTAACACATTTCTGACACCTTGTAAGAGTGTGTGAAACACTGACAGGATAAGACTTCAGTTCTTTGATGATTTTGGAAATCCTTTCTTGCCCATAGTCATCAATATATTGGCCAAGGTGCCTTATTTTTATAGAAGAAATTTTAACAGTCAGGGACCTTGAATACCTGATTTTGTGTAGTATGCCTTTTATCTCCTCAGACATAATACCCTCCCATCTGTGACTGTCTGCAAAGTAACACGAATCTCAACTGTTGATATTTTGGGTCTCCCTGGATTAGAGCATTCCAAACGATACAACGGATCTATCTAAACCTGGATGCATCTTCCATATGACAGGCTGGCGGAGTAAAAACACAGAAAATGACTATGAAGTTCTGGTCTGGAAGCGTTCTACAATAAAGTGAGTTCACTGGAGTTGATTTCCACAGTCGACTACATTAATCACGAGGCTCTATGTAAAAGAGGCTAGGGAAATCTCACCAGTTTCCTGACAAGCAGCTATAGTTTTTTTACGCTTTATCACAGAATGAAAATCCTACCAGGAAATGGATTTTTTTTGATCACTCAATGTCAAGCAAGTCAGAAAGTATTAGTTCATAATGCACCTTTCACTGCTAAAACATTAAACATAGCAAGATGCAAAGAATATGGAAAACTGTGTGCAGAGGATCGGGGCAGATCTCTGCAGGAGGTGGGAGAAAAGCAGCCTTGGCAATAGCGAATTTTCCTTCCTTTTCTCTCTTTTCCTTCCTCGTTTTCATTTCTCTTTAATTCTTTCCTTTTGATCATCTTCTCTTTGATGTAGTTCTTCCCTTTCTTTCTTCTTCCTTCCTTCTTTTCTTTTATTCATTTTTGATTTACTGTAGTGGTCTGATTCTAGCCATGAGACCCAGGAATAAACTGGGATGATCCACATTCAGTGGGATGATCTTTCGCAGTTGTAACTAGTATCATCATAGTAGGGAATTGTTTTCATTCTTTTATTTTTGGTAACGGAGATCAAACTCAGGGCCTTGCACTTGCTAAGCAAGCACTCTAACCAATGAGTTAAATCCCCAGCCCCTTACTTTCATTCTTTAATGCATTCATCCAACAAATGTTGAGCACTATTCACTGTGAGTCAAACAGTTCATTAGACAGTAGAGATTCCAATATGAACAAAACAGTGAGGATGTTTGGAGTTCTCACACAACATAAGAGAAAGCAAACAAATTAAAAAAAATCAAATCTAGTCATTACGAAAAAGCCCTGAAACGATTTCATGTTATAGAGAATAATAGTGAAGAATAAGAAGACTTCACTTCTATACTGTAGCTAGACTGATTTAAAAAAAAGCAATGCTACAGTCAGTGTTATACTATTTGGAATAAGAAAATAATTTATCTAAGATAATCGCACGTTTTAGTTGATGGAATAATTCAATTATCAGCTTATATCAAAACTATGTACTAGAAGAAATATAAAAACATATTCTGACAAATGTGGGTTTAATTTTATTTATATCCAAGATACTTTTTATTCACAGAGCTGAGGAAGAACTTGTATCTTACTTTGTGAACTTCTAACTTATAAAAGGACACTTATACAAATAACCATGTTACAAAAAACAGGCTATGATAAATACATGAATATTTTAAAAAATTTACAGCAGATCCTTATTCTTTCACAACATAGATAAATTAGGACATTCATAGGTCCCATTCTTCTAATGGCTTCCTGCTTCCCTCAATATAAATGTCCAAGGTTTAGTAATGACCTTCAGGGCCCTACACAATCTGGTTGTGTTATGTCTTTGACCTTAGTTCGCATTGCTATTCTTCCTCACTCATTCTTTTCAGCCACACTGAGTGCTTGCGGCTGCACAAAACAAAGGCTTTGGAACTCAATTTCCTTGAGATAGTCACACAGCTAATTCTCTCACTTTCTCCCAGACTTTCTCAGATTATGCCTTCTAAAGGGCAGTTAATATGATCACTTACCCTGCTATGTCATTTTCTTTATCTCACTGCACATCTACTGTATGGGAAAGTACAAGATGTTATTTATGTTTGTTATTGTTAATCTCTGCCAATTAGAATATAAAGCCCATGTGGAGTGGAATTTTCAATCTATTTCATTCCCTTCTACACTCCAAGCATAATAACAATTTCTGAAACATAGTGGAAGCATCAGTTCTGTACAAACCAAGCTTGTGGTTTTGCGAAAATCAAAGAATGAAGTTTCAAACAAAACGAAGATACTAGGAGAGTTTTATTGGAAATAAAGAGAAGAAAAAAAGGCTCCCGGTTTCTCCAAGAGGGGAATTAGAAAAATGGAATTTCCACATGGCCTGTTAGTGCTGAACCTTTCATGGATAAGTGGAACACAGGCATTGCTCACTTGTTTATTAGACACCTATCACAGGTTGTTCTATAAATTTAAAAAGACCAACCAGAACTCAGGCTCTATACCCCAGTTGCTCAGCATGTAGGATTTAAAGGAAACTAGGATTTTAAAGAGAAACTGGCAATTTTGCACTTCAGGCTTCTGGAAACTCAAGAGCTTAGCAGAGAGAGGCTGTAACTTCTTTTATTAGGGGGGTGGCTGCATTCCATGTTGTCTGAGGAAGTTATTTCTTGGTCCAAAATCTTAGTTCCCAGCCTATCCTTATTTCAATTCTTATTAATATGGCTGATCAGCCAGCTCCATCTCAGGCCTTTTCCCTAGGAAGCTGCCTTATTCACAAGCTAACTAAATAAACGGCTGTTTTGCATTCTCAATAAATGCCTGTGAAAAATTAATACATAATCAGATTTGATAAGGGGGTAAAGGCAGAGAAAGTATCAAAAATGGTTTCATATATTGAGGCAGGAAGGTAGGGCACAGCTAAGACTGACTGGGAAAGGCGATGTGACGAGATCCTGGGACACATCTTAGGGAGAACTCTAGGTTTTTGGTAGGATGCCTAGACCTGACATCAGCCTGAGGGTGGGTGACACGAAAAGGACAGTCCACACTGAATTTTTGCCATTCTTCTCTTGCATGGTGGCCCACCCTTACACTGTCGGTGTCCTCCTACCTTTACTTGGCCCAAACTCGCTCTGCAGAGCCTGTTTCTTGTCCTCCCTTTAGTAAAACTTTGCTACCATCTGTGCTTGTCTTGACCAATTTTTTGATCAGAACAGAAAGAACCTAGAAACCACCTCCAGAAGAAGACTCCAGCACCCCCCAAAACCAGTAACAATATAATACTTTGGGAATAAAGAAGAAAGCTGACAGGAGTGGATGATCCCTTGACTCATCTATCTCACTTCAGATTATTAGTCTTTCAGCATACAGAGGATACTTCCCAAAAACAGAGAGTGTCATAAAATTGTTTCATGTGATTAGTACATTGGATGGATAAGTATGACTCAGGGCATGTGATCACAAAGCAAAGTCATTTTAGTGCACCATCATCTCTTAAAAGTATTTAATTGCTTCCTTTCAGCTGAATAAAAACTTGTACAATATCATGATGTTTTTGATCATTCTCAGAAATGGTCACTTTAAATCAAAGTTACTACCTCAGTATTATAAGTAAAATATCAGCTCCAACTTAGTCTAACAACAGGATTTAATCTCTTTTCCCTCTATCGGGTCCACTGGAGGGTGGGGACGCAGGTAAGATGGGAAAGGGAACTCACAGCAAAGAAAGAAAGGTGGGTGACTTCTCTCTTCCTAGCTTTGCTAGCAGCAACCACTCCAGAGTTGGAACCAAGGAAGGACACAGAGAATGGAGGACAGAGAAGACTTAGCTGGCACGCAACAGAGCAGTCTTAATTTAGCATGTAGTGGGTCTGGCAACTGTTAGTTTCCCTCATTAATGCTTCCATGGGCTCTCAGGAGATTGTTTAATCACTGGTGCTCTCTCAGTTTCTGCCCCAAAACTCAAAGAAAGCATCTCTATTTTGAGTGGTCAGTTATTCTTCCTCAGCCCACATAATCCAGATCCATGAAAGTGAACTCTGTTGGTTCCTGCAGGAAACTATTTACACAAGACCTAACATAATAATGATACTTCCTCTAATTCCTGACCTACAAGTAGCCCATGAAAAACACTCAACAAAAATAGTTTCTCCTCTGTTCTTGCTATTGGAATACCCATTACCTAGCCAAGTTTCTGCTTTGGGAATTTGTAAAGAGTCAACTATCTGTCCACTCTGTCTAGCCTCCTCCAATTGTAGAAAGTAGCTGTTATTATATTAGAATGGTTTTAACCTGAATTGAGATGAAGGAAAAGCATCCACAATGCCCCCCCCATCACAGATAGGCTGAAATTCACATTCCTAACCCTCTCTCAGCCACCACGGAATGAACCTTACACAAAATACTGGCAGTTTCATTTTTAACATCCAATTCCATCTTCAAGAATCGTCCTTACTCCTCAATTGCCCATTAGACATAATCTAAACACCTGAGTGTGCATCTACACATTTATAATTCATCTGTCGTGGTTTCCAACTCAGTTTTTTCATCAGGCACATTTAATGCTTTCTAATCTGATACTCTTTCTTTTACTGAAGAAATAAATGTTATTCTACACTTTAGTATGTGTACATTAGAGATGAACATGCCAGAGCCTTTATCTTTTCATATATATATATATATATATATATATATATATATATATATATATATATATATATAGTTATACTCTTTTACTTTCCTCATATTGTTCATTCCTCTGTTATTCCTCTTCTCTGGATTAAGAAATACAAATTCATCCTTTATACTACTATTCTAAAGTCACCCTCTCTGTGAAGCTTATCCGGAACTCGCTGGCAGAATTCTGTATTTTCTATTCTGTGCTCTCAGTGCTTTACTGATTTGGCCAACCACATTATTGCAGTATACTGTGGGTTGCATATATCAGAATTGTCTATGAATTAAGGGAATATATTATGTTTATGTTTAATTTATAATAGTTAGGCATTTTGGCTCATAAGAGAATCTCAATCTACACATATATTTGTAGTATTAAAATGAACTGGGAAGGGAACACTGATAGAGGGGAGTAAGTGGGCAGCTACAGACTTGCTTGGAGACCTGTGAGTCCATAGACTGACTCTGCACTGGGTAGTGGAAGTCTTTAAAAGTAGGACCCTCAGTACTGGGTGAAACAAGGACCATGGGGAGGAGTGTATATTTAATTCGGTATCAGAAGAGACTTATTCAAACTTTCTAAAAAATATACTACTGAGGTTCAGCTTTAAGAAGAATAATCTGACAACACTACACAGATTGCCTTTGAAATAGGACAATTCCAAGAGAGTAATCATTAGTAGAACAAATGTGTAACATGACAAGAAATTAAAAAATGTGAAGGAAATGTCACATCAGTCATTATGGAATGGGGTACTCTATGAAAGAAACGAAAAGAAGAAAAATAAAAGATACTCTGATGCTGGATGATTGGCAGAATGATAGTGCAATCGATGTGGGAGTTCAGAAGGGGAGAAGATAATTCTTAGTCTCGTTTGGACATGTTAATTTTATGGGAAAGTGAGACACTCTATTAAGATTCACAGGAGGCAGGCTGAAGCACTGGCTACTGGCCTGGGTCCTCTATGAAAGATCTGAGTAGAGTAATATCACAAATTGTGACAAAGGCCAGAGCCGTCTATAATTGTAAGACTGTACAAAATGCACATTGAAGTTTTTTAAAGGTTATTAGCCCAAAGAACAATAAAAGCATATGAGAAAGTGTTTCAATACAAGAAAAACAATGTCTGATTGAATACATTCTGCATTCTCCTTGAGGAATAAAAGAAGAACAAATCAGAGAAATATTGTCACAATGAAACTGGATCTGATAATAAAACTGTTGGCCAACAGCACACTTATTGAATTAAAAAACAAACATTTTAGTCTGAATCAATAATTAGCAGACTTGACATTGCAGAAAATTTAATTAGTGATTTACAGGACAAAACTGAAAAAAAACTGAAGAATCCAGAGGAAAAGGTCACAGAGTATACTGACAGAGAAAATGAGAAAAATGGCAAGTAAAATGAAGGTCCATTTATGTAAGAGTCTCAGCAAAGAAAGCAGAGTAAGAGGAATTTAAACAACAGTTGAATGATGAATTCTAGAAAATCATCCAGTTTTAAAAAAATAATTTATATTTTGAGCTTGTGAGAATAGTCATATCCCAAATAAATCAAGAAGAAAAGACATACGACAAAAATAACTTTGTAATAATGGCAAATTTTAAGCACAAAGAACACTTCAAATGCAGAAAAGGTAAGACGCAAGATGGCTTAAGTGTCCTTTAAAGCACTAAATGCCAGAACCCAAGGGAACCACATCCATGGGGCTGAGGAGAAAGATCATGACACATGATTTCCACACTCAGCCAAACTGCTGCTCGAAAGTGAAGGTACTAGCTGGTGAAGGTCTCATAAAATAGACCATTGTTTTGAAAAAGTATTTTTGTCTAAAAAGAAAAATCAGAGGTGATTGATGAATGAAAGAAATAACTAAGATCTAGATTGGTAAATTGTGAAGGAAAGGATAGTTTTGAACACTGAAGAACAAAACACCAGAAAATACATTCATTATAATGATTAAAAACATGGCAAATGTGTTCGCAAAATGTTCGATTGCATAGATTTTACTGAAAATATTTTCTAACATTTTTAGACAAATATGCCTTCTGAAACCAGGTAGAACAAAAGAGAAGCTTTAAATTCTACATATTATAAAGCACTACCTTCTTCATTCATTCGATATAGAAAACAAGACAGGTAGGTGCATAGATTGGTATAAGGTTACTTATAGTTTGGTTCAGAAATAAAATGCTAATTTCAGAATATTTGCATAACATAAAAATGTACCAATCATCATAAAATAGACAAAAATATATAAAAGGAAACATCAAAATATAAAATGAAGAATGAATACAAGCTAAAACATGGAAAATTTTGTAATGCTGAAAATATTTTATCATGTGTCTAGCCTTCTGTATATACAGAAGGAAGTGGTTTTATTATTTCATTGTTATAGATAGGAAAGCAAAGATTTATGAGACAAGGTAACCTGCCTGGAGACAAATAGCTAATAAATAGTGACACCAGGATTAGAAATATATGGTCCAAGCCCTTTTTCACTGATGTGTAAAGTGTATTGCTTGCAACACACAGACATTCCCACATGCAAACAAATATAGGTATAAATACAAACTGTCATACTGCCATACATATATCCATGTGTACACACATTCATAGAAACACATTCATACAGACACACCTGTATTCATGGATATACATGCACACATTCATACATACAAAAAACTTAAGAAAACAGGTTTGGAAACAATGAAAAAGATTTAAATTCCTCTATAATAAGGTAGCATATCTAAGATAAAAAAGATTAAAATTTAATTTTAGATTTCTTGTCACCAAATCTGAAATCTACACGTAGCTTGTTTTTTCTTCCTTCCATTTACAATGGAAGAGGTGTTACAATTTTTTTTCAAGAGCAATGTCTTAATGTCCTCTGAGGCTCTTTTCTTCTTTCTTAATAATTCACTGTATATATCTTCTTTTCCTTTCCTGGATCCTTCACCCCAGCAATTACATTCTGAAACATTTTCCATTTTAAGAAGAATTTTTCCTGAATCAATTCCACTTCCCCTTTCAGCTACTTTACCATTCTCTTGTCTTAATAGCCCAGCTGTATCTTCAATGATATCCTTATCTTCCATTCACTATGTAATCTCTACACCCCATTCCAAGTTGCTCTGGCCAGAGTTGCTCAGCTGTTTAGCTCTTCAACACCTATTTATCTCTTTTGGTTGGCCTAAACAGTTTACCCTTTATTATTAAGATAATTGGAAATATTAAAGTAAATGAAATATGGCTCAATAAAAGTATAATGTGATGTTCATTTTAAAACTATACATGCTTCCCTCATTTCCTGGCCATTCTCTTATCTACAGAAATCGCCCAGCCAATCTCACTCTTTCTATTTATGATGGTTGAGCTGGATTGTCACCCTGATGGGTCTGCCAGCTGCCTAGGGGATTAGCAAAGTGCAGTTCTGGGTGTGTCCGAGTGGATCATGAATGTGCGGCCTGTCTCTGGCCCCTTCTTTTCTGGCATTGTTCCCTTGCTCTGCTTCCCAGGTCCCATAAACTAAGGAGCTTTGTTCCACCTCACGCTTTTGACACCATGTTTCTTCTTTGGAGCCAGCTGACCAAGGACTGAATATTCAAAAGCCAAATAAAGTTCTCTTTGCTTAATTTGAGAATGTCAGGTATTTTGTCCAACAACAGGATACTGTGGTAATACACTATTTCTCTCTCTGCTTTGAGACTCCCTGGTTTCAATTATTAAATGTGGTTATTTCCGGGGATAGTATTCTAGGGCTTACATTCCACATTGTCCTTGGGTGAGCTTACCGATCCATTTTCATGGCTCCAGTTATTATCCATCACACGTGCTTATGATGGTCAAATCTTGATCTCTTCCTTAAATCTCTTTCCTGAACACCAGACGCATATATATGTAACTCTTGTTAGAATCTTCAATTGGATGACATTCTTTCTTCTGGATATTTTTCAAAATTTCTACTTTTCTCCATTTCCCAAGATACCACCTGAGGTTCTACTTCTTTTCTTTCTAGTTTTTCCTAAATTAGCTTCCTTTAGTTTTCTCTGCTTCCTGCCCTCCATCTCTCTACATCATTCTACATGCTGCAACCAGAATGATGTTTTAAAGTTCCATTTTTGTCAGTTTAGTCCTTTGGCTTATGACTTATGGTTTCCTCCTTGCCCTTAGGATAAAGCCCAACTTTCTTAACACAGTCAGTGATGTCATCAGGAACTTCCTAATGTTCAATTCCTTGTCCATCGCTCTTCTCAGGGGCCGTATTTTAGAAACCTCTCTCAAGTCACTCAGTTCTAGT
This sequence comes from Hystrix cristata, assembly GCA_004026905.1. Lineage (NCBI taxonomy): Eukaryota > Metazoa > Chordata > Mammalia > Rodentia > Hystricidae > Hystrix > Hystrix cristata. Next base: position 22,468 of record PVJO010019945.1, read on the forward strand.
TCAGAGATACACGGGTTATTCTCACAGCACATATTTGCCCCATTAATGTGCTTACGGTGCCATTATAATCGCATGTTAACTTTTAATGTCATTTTATGTTTATGTTAAAATGATAATGTTATTCAGGATACATTTTCTAGGATTAAATCTAAATTCTTCTACATTAAAAGCATGTTTTTAGAATCTTGGAAACACTTTCAAATATAGATCATATGAGAGATTAGAAACCTTAAAGAATTCATCATACTTTTCTCAGTGATTATATTTTATGTTTTGTGTCACTTTAATATTTTGAGTATATTCCAAATTTTGGTAGTATTACTTCTATCAATAGAGAAATTATGCTTAAATTTTTAAAAAAACTGAACAAAAATTAAAAGAGACAAAGTATATGGAATGGCTAATGTAGACAAAGATTATACAGACTACAATGTGTAGTGATTATGATACCATTTGTGAGTTTTGAGAGAGATTATTATGAAAGGTGCCAGGTAACATGGCACTATGGGGTAGTAAGAGGAAGAGAAGTAACAATTTATAGCTCTTACAAGAAGTCTAGTCAGTAAAGAAATGAAACTGGGTATGGTGGTACATGACTAATCCCAGCACACAAGAGGACAAAACAGGAGGATTGCCATGAATTTGAGGCTAACCTGGGTTACATAGTGAGTTCAAGGCCAGCCCAAACTACACAGTGAGACCTGAGACCCCTGACTTAAAAACCTAAAAAAAAAAAAAAAAAAAAAACCCACGAAGTAGAAGAAAGCAGCTTGAGAGTAGTCCAGGTTGTAGTGAGAATTTTGCTTAAGCTAAGGCGACATGAGTTTACCATTATAGGCAAAAGGAAGAGGTTAATGGAGGGTGGCCTGTGGAAGAAGAGGAGATGGGCAATGATAAATCATGATTCCAGATGTGGGGTGCAGCATTAACATGACAGAGGGTGTTCAAACAAAATGCACAAAGTTATATGGATTTGGAAAAAATATTTGAAGTGAAGAAGGGAAATATAGAAAATAAATTAATCAAGTCCATTCTTTATGAGGTGGAGGACAAATTCGAAGGTAAAAATAACTGTGTGGAAAGGAAGGAGAAATGAAAGTGGAATTGGCACAGAGAGTAAGAGAAATCCATGATTAAAATATGATACGGAGTAAGTAAGGTTTATTATCTTTCTCATTTTCTTTCCATACATTAACACACCTTTAGAATTAATGCCACTATTTAGGCCTACTTCTTCTTTAAAATAATCCAATTACTATACTCACACACCACTGAACTTTCTATACCCATCTACAATCTTCTTGTGATTGGCTCATTTCCTCTTACTTGAATTTTCAGTAGCATGTGAGACTGGTAAATACTCCTAATGCTCTTTTTTTTCAAATAGATGCTTATTTTCTCTTTCATGCCTTCTCTATCTCTTGACAATCCGTCCAGTTGGGCAATAGGGCAGTTAGAAAGGCAAGTCAGTCTAGAATGACAGTGGTTAGAGGAGATGTGCATGTGTGTGTGTGCAAGGATTTGTATGCCTAGAAGATCATGACCAGAGAGGAGATTTCAATATTTGACCTCTTGGAGTGTAGAGATTACTAGAGCATTTAAGTGGCTGAGCTTTAAAAAGGAAATAGAAGCGATTATACTTGGATAGAGGAATATACTGTATTCATTCAAATATGTGTACAACTTCTTAATTTTACAGCCCCAATATGGGTACATATTGATAGTAGTCCAGATCTACAAAGTAACCCAGAAACTCAGTTCACTCTCTCTTTCTCCTCTACCACCCAGTAGCATTTTTCCTCATGCAAATAATCTAAACTCTTTGCATCACCATGTACATGAACCACTCTGTAAGAAGAAGCAAAGAGGAAGCCTAAGGGAAGCTAATGAGCTGGAAGTGATGTAGTCATATGCTTACAGCCTATTGGCCAGAACTTACTCACATGACGATGAGGCACCCATGAGGATGAAGGAAGAAAAGAGACATTGTAAAGAAGATTGACATAGTCTTTAGCTGCTTTTTTTTTTTAATTGTGAAACCATATGTTGAACACCCTCATAACTGTGTTAAGAAAAGACAGCCCATTTTCTAGGTCCTAGTCATGTGCTGGGGATAAATGTGGTCTAAAAATAATGTGACTGTGAGCTTTAGAGGGATGCCAAAAATTTGAGATATGTGATGGGGCAGAATTATTTACTTTGAATAACGACTTTAGTAAACTGTAGTTGCCCTGCAGCATGTGACAACCACTGAAACATTTTTAGTCATATGCTAACACCTCCAGGTCCATTTAGACATTCTGGCATGTCTAAATGGGGTTCTTTGTTAAAAAGAAGCTATGAAGACTGAATATTGGTAACTGGGAGTTTGAAAAATTGGATGCAAATTGACAGACTCTGATATTATGCCAAAGTACAGGGAGGGAGGGAGGGAGGGAGGAAGGAAGGAAGGAAGGAAGGAAGGAAGGAAGAAGGAAAGAAAGAAAGAAACAAAGAAAGAGAAAGAAAGAGAGAGAAAATAAAGGAAAGAAAAGAAAAGAAAGAAAAAGAAAGAAAGATGGAAGGAGGAGAAGGGAAGAGAAGGGAAGAAAAAGAGATGGAGAGAGAGAGAAAAAGAGAGGGAGAAAGAAGAAAGAAAGACAGAAAAGAAAAGAAAGAAAAAAGGAGGGGGAGAAGAAGAAAACTATAACACAGGTATAGAAATCAGTAAGGAAAGCAAAACTGAAATCTTTCCTGGCATGTAGTTACGTGACTCCAAAACAGATTCTGAAAGAATTCAGATTGTTGCACACTATGGCCAGTGCTACTAAAATGTTTTCAAGGTGGCAATATTTCCATAAATTCACAGATTTCTAGAAAGATCTGTAAGGTTCGTTAACATTTTACTGTAACATGAAGGAATCATGACAGCGGCTATGTGTTCATAAGATTGTATTTTGGTAGTTTTGTTTGTGTTGCAGTTTCAGTACTATGCTTTTAGAAGTACAGTGTTTTGGTATGTCCCAACAAATTTTGCATCAGAACACTTGAAAAGTCTTATTTCTGTTATTCAGTGACCTCTTGGCTATACACTAATAGATTTCCAATCCACTGAGAGGCAAACCTTCACAGACACTTTTCAAACTTTCAAAGCTATGATTAAATGTGTCTTTACATCAAAAATCAATCTTTTTTAAGGCATTCAAGGGATTTGCTCTGCAGAGCAGAGACTAACATGCCAGATGGGCTCTTCTAGACTTTTAAAATCTCTTTCTTTTCCCCTTGCAAGAAGTCATTATTCCAGGTATGATTTACACAGATAGATTTTTAATGGTCCCGAAATTACATTTAAGATCATGTTGGCCTAAGTACATGCTCTTGTTTAATACAAGATTATTCTTAAAGTATACAAAAGTTGCATGCTATATATGTAACAATCATTAGTTAGAAAATATACTTTCTTTGATACTTCGTTTAGTTATCTATACAGTAGTCTTTACTTTTTAGAAACACCAAAGTAATATACACGATATTTATCTTTTTAAAGTAGTTGTAGCATTTCCATAAAGGAAATAATAGTTTGTTTTCTAAAATTGTCATAATAAAACAAAGTACTACAATAGAATTTATCTAGAATTTACTGAATTTCCCATATACAAGACAACTTGCCAATGCAGACAATGAAATTTATTTAGCTTCTTTTTCTTTTAGTGATTTCTTTGCACATTAACCTTGCTTCTCCTGGTAGAGAGGTAAACTTTCTGTGGATGTGGATCCCTTCTTTTAGTTTGGTTAGTTCCCATCATACTTAGCATAGAACTAGCTATAAGTAGGTAATCCTAAATAAATACTAATGATAAGCTTTTAACAATGGAAGAAGTCCAATTATAAATTTTAAAATGTCTGGATGTTCAAATAACAGCACTCTTCTAGTTCAATGCATGGAACTATGAATTGAGACCAAAAGTTCCTATTATCATTGATCTGATATTAGCAAACTTTCCACAGGTTTTTGTTGTGGTATAATATTAAGGCAGTCAATCAAACCTTTTCACTGACCTTCCTAAATGTCATATTGACCTCTGACAGGATTTTTATCTCATTTTGTATTACATTAGAATTAGCTTCATCATTCTGTTATTTCTTATACTATGTCTTTATCTAATATTAGGTCACTATAGCATTTCTCACAATGTCTTTGTGATGTTCTAATGTCTAATTATGTTGTTAATTTGCTAACAAACCACACAAGTGGACAAATTAATGAAGGTCTGCACATGATCACAGATTACTTGGCAGAGGCTAGCATAACACAAGCCAAATGAGGACTCAGATCATTTATGAACTTGCAAGAAGTAATCCTGAAAACCACTGACAGATGTCCAACAGGAACATAAAGTAGAATCCAGGATGAAATTATAGTAGTTTTACTTCTAACAGAATAATTTTATCACTAAAATTGAATCAAAACTGCATCTTCTGCCTCAGATCTGCTACATTCCTCAGATTAGTGAGAGTAGTTATCATGCATCTTTTTACCCAGGACAGCAAAATAATTTCTTTGGTTTCTTACAGTCCATATTTAGGCAGTAAAAACGTAACATTGAGTCTATTTTCTTGATGTCGTTCAAATTTCTCTAATTCTTTCTATCCCAGGACTGACCACTCCTGATTGTTCTAGGTACTGCCATCCTTTAACTAATGTATCCAACAGCTTCTTAACTCATTTCCTCCTGTCTAGGCTTGTTGTATACTTCCGTCCACACGCCTCCCCTCTTACTTCCTAAACCCCGAACCATGTCCTTTGCATTAAATATCCTTCTCAGATTCATTCGCTATAATCTTCAAGATAAAATCCAAATTCCCTAATACGACGTCCACATTCTTTTATGATCTTGGTAATTATCCTTTCCAGTTAAATCTTTCCCTCCTGTTCTACTCATATTATCTGTTTAGTGATGTTCCACTTTGAACACTTTGTGTGTTGGGCTATTCGATTACCCTTAGCTGTCTCAACTATCCTTCCACTCCCTCCTCTTTTCTGGACAACTTCTAACTAAAACACTTCCATTCCATTTTTCTTTCACCTCTTCCAGGCATCATGACTTCTAAAAAAATGCTCTGTTGTTAACTTTGCTTTCATTTGTCTAAAATAAAGTTTGGAAGCCTAAATGCCAAAGAAAATGAGGTTTAAGCAAACAAACATAAAAATGAGCATTGAAATTTGTCAGTCAAGAAGAAATAAATATGCAAGATTTGCTACTAGAAAGTGTCGAGGGGAGTGACAATTATAAAACAGTGTCCACACATGCATCAAATAATGATTTATCCTTTCAATCAAGCATATTAATTTTAAATGGGAAACAGTAAAATACAACAAACTAAAAGTTGAAACAGGTATACTGACTTTGTATTGCTTGATCTAATAAATTCAGTGTTTTAAAGTAATGCAAATTTATTACCTTATAGATCTAGAGGCTGGAGGTCTGAGTCTTGCAGGTGAATTTCAAGTGATAGCAGAGCTGCTTTTCTTTCTGGGGAATTACATTTTCTCAACTCTTCCACCTTCTTGAGGCAGTATACATCTCTTGGCTAGTGTTCTCCTTCCATCTCTGGAGGCAGTAATGGCCAGCCAATTCTTTCTCACATAGGATTGCTCTAACAGTGAGCCCTCTCTCTTTCTTGAACATTTCAAAGACAGCTGAAACTATATTGTGCCTAACACATAATCCAGGATAATCTCCCTATTTTAAGGTCTGTCGATTAACAATCCTTATTGTATCTATAACTTAATTACTTTTTGTCATGTAACCTAGTATATTAATAGGTTCCGGGGATTTAGGTGTGGACATTTTAGGGAGGGGACCCAACTCTAGCTACCACAACAAATAATATTACGTAAGTACATGTCTTCAAAGCAACTCAGGTTTCAGTGAGGTCTTGTGATTAGATTTGTGAGTTTTGCTCCATTTTCACAAAAATCTGTTTAAATCTCGGCTTTACTACTTATCAAGAAAATGTGAAAATTTCTTAAAGTGGAGTTTTTTCATATGGACTTCTAGGGAAATTAGTGTTGCTATTTGCCAAGGATGTTCGGATATGCATCCTTTTAGCACATACAGAATCTTCTCATAATGGCTGTGCTTCAAAAGGGAAAATAATGCAGTTGTTTACAGGCAAAATGACTCAAAATATGTAAAATGTAAAGTACATAGAGTGGCTTTTGTCATGTTCAATAATTAAACAAATGATCACTATAAATATTATGTGTTTCAGTGTACAGTAGTAGGTATTACGCTGTTGAAAGAAAAGTTTCTTTTAAATTTATCAAGATTTCAGTTCGGGGCCAGAAGAGGATATCAAAACCATTTTTTGGCAAAAATGAAATGAAACAAACAAACCTAGTCTAATAGTAGAATATCTAGGTAAGTAATTTTAAAATTATGAAAAGTAAGTCCTTCAAGATGTAATTTAAGAGGAAAATAGAGTGCTCTGAATAATTAAAAAAGAAAATACATCTGTGAGTTTCTTCTAGGCAGCTGGAACAGGAGGTTTTCACGCAGAAGGACAAGATTATGGGGGTGAAAAAAACTCATCAATCATAACGAAAAACAGAGGCCAGGAAAAAAAATCTGTCACTGAAATATAAATACTAATATCAATATATGTGGATATGGATATATCCACATATAGAAAGAGAAAGCTAAGAGACTCTTCATTGTGATGATAATAACAATTACAAATTTTTCTTTGTTAGCATTATGTAATAAGCCCCTTTATTATTAATTATGAATCTTAAAATTTTTACTCCTATACATTTAAAATCCTAAAGTTTCAGTAGAAAGTAGTTCACATCAATAGTCTTGTTTTAGTGGTACAATGAGACAAGGTGCAAAATGGACGCATGCTTAGTTCAGAACAACGCAGCCCTACCAGCTCCATGGTCAGATCCGGCAGCACAGAGAAGCAGAGGCCACATGGGAAAGTGACTCGGCAGAGCCGTGAAATAAATATCTTTCTCTCTAAATATCCTAGAGGAAGGAGAATTTTTCTTTTTTGGAAGAGGGATAACAGAAGTTACTGATTCCTAACTTCATACCTATTTCAGAGATGAGTGCTACACAGAGAGCAAATATAATTATTGCGATTTATCCATGTTAGTATGATTATGAAGACTACTGTCATTATTATTACTTTGAGATAATGTACCTTATTAGAATATTAAGAAATACTTGGGAGGCAAAGCAAGATGACAGAGGAATAAAATCCTCCAAAATCATTTCCCTGTAGCAACAACATTTTAAATAAGTAGTCATTCATGTAACTAACTTCACCAGAGGCAGGGAAAATGAATGAGAGATCATAATACCTGCTTTTAACATGATAACAAGAAAGAGCACATTGAAGAAGGCAGGAAGAATAAGTTGCCTGTGTTACCCCTCCCCCAATTTTAATCACTGCAGTGTGGAAAGAGATGCTTTTTGTGTGTGGAAAGGAGAAGCTAAGTCCAAATCATAAACTTGGAACCCAGTATTAGGCTTGCCATAGTAGAACCCCACAAAGCCCTTTTCCCAGGACTAGTGCTTACAGGCAGAGCTTTTGAACCCATGCCAGCCTGAAGACCAGGTGATTGCCTCTTCCAGCCCTTCCATAACCCTATGTGGACATCACAGAAAAAGACTCTCATGAGAGTAGGAAAAGGAGGGAAGCCTATGACTTTGCCTTGGAACTCAATACCAGGCTACTGAAATCCAACAGTAAACAGAACCCAAAGGTCCTTGTCCCTAGCCAGTGCTCATGAACAGATAATCCAGTCCAGGTGAATGAACTTGTATTCTGATCAGCATCTTCTGCAGCCGGGCACAGTGGTCTTGGGCTATGTGCGTACCGCAGCAACAGGCAGTAGATGGATGGGCCCTCCTCCTGTCCCTGTGCTACCGCAGGCCCAGGGAGCTGTGAGCTCTGAGTGTGATCCAGCCTTGCAGAATTATGACCACAACTCTGCCTACCTTATTTTCCCCCCAACCACAGACAACACAACATGAAGAAAGCCACTGTTTACTCAGAGGAAGAAGAGAGAAGGAGGTCTTAAATCACTCTATGAAGTCTAGGACCAGTACCTCCCCTGCGAGGCCTAAAGCTAGGCAGAATCACATAGTGCCCGACCATAGGTCAGTGACTGCAGAATGGGCACCTAGGTCTGCCCCAGCCCCAGGTGAAGGCTTGTGGGAGGGGAATATTTTGTTAGGCATGTCTCCAGTATATCTAGAAAACACACATCAGCTATGGATTCGGAATAAACTTGGGCATGGGGCACCCTCTAATGCTGACACAGTAACAAGACACCAATGTAAACTCGTAGCAAATCTGGACTTAAGGCACCATCTAATGCTGAAATATGAGCAGCAGCCATGGGCTCAGAGCAAATAAGAAGTCTGTTTAGAATTTCTGGAAGGACAGGCACAAACAAAGCCAAATTAAAAAAATTGTAATAAAAACCTAATCCTTCAATCTACAGACACCAACAGCCATCAAGAGTTTTTAAGGATCCTCACCTATGAGGCAAAATAAAGTGCTATACTTTGACCATGTAGAAAGTGTGAACTCTTGGACAGAGGATTTAAAATAAGTACTAAGGAAATCTAGTGAACTTGAAGAAAAAACAGAAAAACAAATACTTTATCAGAGAAATTTAACAGAGTTTGAGGTAATTTTAAAAAATCAAACAGAAATCCTTCTGCTGAAATATATATTAAGTGAAATTAAAAACAGGACAGAAGACATCATTAGAAGAACAGATCAAATAAAAAATTAATCAGTAAGCTTGAAGATTGACTATTTGAAAATATACAAAAGAGGAAAAATAATAAGGAAGAACAAAAAATACCCATAGAAATTTTGCAACAGCATCAAAAAATGAATATTTGGATTATTGGTGTTAAAGAAAGATTTGTGAATGTCCAAGTGACAGTTTAATAAAAGATGTAATAATAAAAAACCTCTATCAAGGGATTAAAGTACCTCAAATTAAGTATTCACCCTTGTAGGACATCTAGACTGGCTCTATTTTTTGTTAATGTACATAAAGAGATTATAAACAACTAGAGTAATTTGTAATGAATGTAGTGGGTTTTTATTTTTCTAGTACAGATCTCCATAGTGCAGTCACTAGGTCTGTGTTAGTTGCATGGTTAGTTTTTAAAAGAAACTGACAAATTTTGTATAATGTTGCTGTACCATTTTAAATTTCCACCACCAACAGATGGATGTGTGATTTTCTTTTTTTGATTATATATATCAATTGTAAGTTAGCTGAAAAATAATTCAATAAGACAATTTGATTTTTCAATAGCTACAAAAAATGAAATATTTAGGAGTTAATGAAATACATAGGAATTAATTTACAAGAGGTAAAATACTTTTACAATGAAAACTATGCAACATTGATAAACAATATGAAAAGAACACCGGAAAATAATTAGAAAGACATCCATGCTCATGGCTTAGAAGAACCAATATTATAAAAATGCACATGCTTTCCAAGGTGATCTACATATTCAATGCAATCTGTATCAAAATACCAGTGATATTCTTCACAAAACTGTAATATTAATTCTAATATTCATATGGAACTATAAAAACCCTGAAGGAGCCAAAGTAGAAGGTTTCTGCCAAACAAAACAATCAGCAGAGTGAACAGATATGCTATAGAGTAAGAAAAAATATTTAGAAACTATGTATCTGACAAGAGGTTAGCATCTGGAATATATAAGGAACTCTAAATAGCAAAGTAGAAGCCATTATACTACCTCATTTAAAACTATACTACAAAGCTGTAATAAAGCAGCATAGTTCTGGCAACAAAACTTACTAAGAGCCCAGTGGAACAGAATAGAGAATTTAGAGGTGAACAACAAAGAGTCCAAAAAAGGTGTTGTGAACACGCACTGAGGAAAGGACAGTGTCTTCAATACATGGTGCTAGGAAAATTAGATAGTCCCATACAGAGAAATGAAAAGAAACTCCTCTCTCTCTCGCCATATAAAAATTAACTCACAATTAATTAAAGACTGAAATGGAAGAGCTGAAACTGTGCAGTTACAGAAAGAAAACTGGAAATGTTTCAGGACATTAGAATGTGTAAGATTTGGGGTAAGAAATAAAAACACAGACTGTAAAAACAAAAATAAACAAACAGTATTATATCTAAATAAAAAGCTTCTGCAAAAAAAATGAAACAACAAAGTCAACAGCTGACCCACAAAGTAGAATAAATATTTGCAAACCATGAATTTGGCAAAGGGTTAATGTCAAGAATACATAAGAAGCTCTAAAAATTCCATAGGAAATAACAAATAATATGATTTAAAAATGAGTAATAGGGAAAAATAAATATTTCTCAGAAGAAGAAATGCAAAAGGACAACAGGGACATGAAAAAATGCTCAGTGTCTCTAATCATAGAGGAAATGAAATGAAAACCACAAGACGATATCAACTTACTGCAGTAAGAATGGTTACTATCAAAATGACTAAAGATAACAAAGACTGACAAAGATGTGGAGAAAATAGAATCCTTCTACAACAATGGTGGGAATCTAAAGTACAACAGCCATTATGGAAAACAGAATGGAGGTTCCCAACAAATTAAAAATAGAACTACCATACAATCCAACACTCCTAATATGG
>PVJO010019946.1:0-33125 GCA_004026905.1 Hystrix cristata
TAAAGTGTAGTTACACTTATTGCAAATAGGGAGGGGTGGGTGAATGGAAGGGAGGGGAGGGGAAGGGGGGAAGAGGGGGGAAAACCAAGATGTATCATGTACAGGTACAAAATAACCATGTTGATTATGATCATTATGTATGCAATGTACCAATACATGTTCTTGGTAAAAAATAATAAAAAAATTAAAAAAAATATTTATACAACAAATATTGGTGCACCTAAATACATAAAACTAATATTAAGGGACATGAAAAATCAAAGAAACACTAACACAATTACAGTGGGAGACTTCAACACCCCACTCTCACAAAGAGACAGATCAACTAGACAGAAAATTAACAAAGAAATATCAGAACTGAATCAAATCTGTGAACAAATGGACTTAGCAGATGTCTACAGAGTGTTCCACCCTACGGCATCAGAATAAACATTCTTCTAGGCTGCACATGGGTCGTTTTCCAAAATAGACCACATACTAGCCCACAAAGGATACTTAAGTAAATGTAAGGGAATTGAAATTATCCCATGCATACCATCGGACCATAGTGCAATGAAACTAGAATTCAATGGCAACAAAAACCAAAAAAGCCACATAAACACATGGAAACTAAGTAATATCCTTCTGAATAACAGCTGGGTCACAGAAGAAATTAAAGAACAAATTAAGCAATTTATACAGTTAAATGATAATGACAATACAGCATACTGGAACTTATGGGATAAAATGAAACCAGTGCTATGGGGGAAGTTTATCGCATTGAGCTCCCACATCAAGAAGACAGAATGAGCTCAAATAACAACTTAATGTTGAAGCTCAAACAACGAGGAAAAAAAGAACAAAACAAACCTAAAGCTCATACAAGAGAGGAAATCATTAAGATCAGAGTTGAAATCAATGCAATTGAGACCAAGAAAACAATACAAAGAATCAACGACTCAAAGAGTTGGTTCTTTGAAAGACTCAACAAAATAGACAAACCTCTAGGCAACCTCATCAAAAAAAGGAAAGAAAAGACTCAAATTCATGCAATAAAAAATGAAAAGGGTGAAGTCACAACTGACCCGTTAGAAATCCAAAGGATCATCAACATCTACTTCAAGAACTTATACTGAAACAAGATGGAAAACATGGATGAAATGGACAGATTCCTAGAAACATACATACTACCAAAACTAAACCAAGAAGAGATACAAACTCTTAATAAACCAATATCAGCCATTGAAATTGAAGAGGTAATTAAAAACCTACCAACAAAGAAAAGCCCAGGTCCTGATGGCTTCATAGCTGAATTCTACAAGAAATTCAAAGAGGATCTAATACCATTATTCCTCAAACTCTTTAATGAAATTGAAAAAGAAGCAGTACTTCCAAAATCATTCCTGGAAGGAAGTATTGCTCTGATACTAAAACCAGAAAAGGACGCAACTGAAAAAGAGAACTACAGGCCAATCTCCCTAATGAACATAGATGTGAAAATTCTCAACAAAATTCTGGCCAACAGAATACAATGAATTATGAAGAAGATTATACACCACGACCAAGTAGGATTCATCCCAGGGATACAGGGATGGTTCAACATATGCAAATCAATATATGTAACACACCATATCAACAAAGTCAAAGACAAAAATCACATGATCATCTCAATAGATGCAGAAAAAGCATTTGACAAAATCCAACACCCATTCATGATAAAAACACTACAGAAATTAGGAATAGATGGTGTATATCTCAATCTGATAAAAGCCATCTATGACAAACCAACAGCCAACATTACACTAAATGGCCAGAAACCAGAAGCTTTCACACTAAAATCTGGAACAAGACAAGGGTGCCCACTGTCACCACTGTTATTCAACATAGTTCTAGAAACATTAGCCAGAGCAATTAGACAAGAGAAAGAAATAAAAGGAATAAAGATAGGAAAGGAAGAAGTTAAACTATTGTTATTTGCAGATGACATGGTACCCTACATAGAAGACCTAAAAAACTCCACTAAAAAACTGCTGGATTTAATAACTAAATTCAGTTGCGTTGCTGGATACAAAGTCAACACCCAAAAGTCAATAGCATTCCTATACACAAACAATACACCCACCAAAAAAGAAACAACAAAAGATATACCTTTCACAATTGCACACAAAAAAATAAAATACTTAGGAATCTATCTAACAAAGGAAGTAAAATACTTTTACATTGAAAACTATAGTACTCTAAAAAAGGAAATTGAAATGGATATCAAAAAAAGGGGGAAAAACAAGATGTATCATGTACAGGTACAAAATAACCATGTTGATTATGATCATTGTGTATACAGTGAACCAATACATGTTCTTGGTAAAAATAAAAAAAAAATGGAAAGACATCCCATGTTCCTGGGTAGGAAGGACCAATATAGTGAAAATGGCTATACTTCCTAAACTACTATTCAGATTCAATGCAATTCCAATCAAGATACCACTAACATACTTCAAAGAATTAGAAAGGACAATAATGAATTTCATCTGGAACCAGAAGGGACCAAGAATAGCAAAAACGATCCTAAGCAACAGGGGAAAAGCAGGGGGCATCACAGTCCCCGACCTAAAACTATACTATAACGCTACAGTATTAAAGACAGCATGGTATTGGCAAAAAGACAGACCTGAGGATCAATGGAATAGATTGAAGGATACAGAAACAACCCCAAATACACTCAAATACCTCATCTTTGACAAAGGAGCCAAACACCCTCACTGGAAAAAGGATAGCCTATTTAACAAATGGTGCTGGAAAAATTGGCTTACCACATCTCAAAAACTAAAACTAGATATATGTCTCTCACCATGTACTAAATGCAAATCGAAGTGGATCAAAGATCTAAACATTAAAACAGAAATACTAAATTTACTGGAGAATAGAATAGGAAGAACCCTCAAAGACACAGGGGTAGGAAAAAAATTTAGGAACAGAACCCAGACTGGACAGGAAACAATACAAAGAATCAGTGCTTGAGATCACATGCTATTGAAAAGCTTTTGCACAGCTAAAGAAATCACAAATAGAGCAGAGCAAAAACCCACAGACTGGGAAAAAATTTTTGCTAGCTGTCCATCAGAAAAAGGTCTAACATCTAGAATATACAAAGAACTCAAAAAAATTAAAGCTCTCAAATTTAAAGACCCAATCCAAAAATGGGCAACTGAAATGAATAAACATTTCTCAGACGAAGAAATAAAAATGGCAAATAAATATATGAAGAAATGTTCAACATCACTAGTCATTCGAGAGATGCAAATCAAAACAACGTTAAGATTCCACCTCACTCCAGAAAGAACCATGTATATGGAAAAATCGACCAATAACAAATGCTGGAGGGGCTGCAGGGAAAAAGGAACTCTTCTCCCCTATTGGTGGGAATGTAGACTGGTCCAGCCACTGTGGAAATCAATATGGAGATTCCTCAAAAAACTACAGCTGGAGTTTCCATTTGACCCAGCTATTCCCTTACTGGGGATCTTCCCAGAAGAATTAAAATCGTCATACCACAAGGACGTATGCACAACCATGTTCATAGTAACACAATTTGTAATAGCTAAGTCTTGGAAACAACCTAAATGCCCCACAACCAATGAATGGCTAAAGAAGATGTGGTTTTTCTACACAATGGAGTACTACACTGCCATAAAAAGGATAAACTAGACTCGTTTGTATGTAAATGGATGTTCCTTGAGAACATACTTTTAAGTGAAATAAATGAGACACTCGTGAGTACACATCGAATTGTTTCTCTGATATGAGAAACCGTAACTGTAAATAAGGACAAAGAGGTGAAGTAGATACTATACAAAAGGAAGATAATATACAATGGAGAGGAGTACTAGAAAGAAAGAAGGGAAAAAGCAGAAAGGCAACAAAGGAAAGAAAAGGGAAAGGGAAAATGTGGAAAATTATGAATAAACCTGCTGTAAATAGGGAGGGAGGGAACAGAGGAGAGGGATGGGGAAGAGGGGGAGAACCAAGATGCATCATGTACAGATGCAAAATAAATGTGATGAATGTCGCCATTATATGTAAAATGTACCAATACATGTTCTTGATTCAAAAAAAAAAAAAAGAAAAGAAAACCTCAACCTCTTTCACTCTGCTATTCCCTTCACTTTGGATACTCAAAATTTGCTTGGCTTTAATCGCCCATGTAAGACAAATGCATTGAATGAAAGAATGTGCTGTTTCTCATAGCAAGCATTCCTCATTGGGAACAAGAACAGGGTTTGTGCCCAACTGGAACAGATTGTAGTCTGTTTGAGACGAATTTCTCTTTCTCTGCAATAAGGATTTTCAGAATATGCGTCTCTAAAACCTTTTTGGTGAATAGCAGTTTGTCTTCCAATGTGTTAGACATTTTTGGTAGAGCAAGGGCCTGTGATTCGTAAGTGTGCGTGTTGAGAGTTCATAGCGATGAGTGACCAAATCGTCCTGTTTCACTCTGCTGTGTTTCCTATGCATTGGTCACTCGTATTTTGACATAGCTTCAATGGCCAATGCAAGTCGAAGGCAGAGCATGAGAGATGCTTTTATTTCTCACAGTAAGCATCCAGCTCTGTAAAAATGTGTGCCCAACTGAAACTGAGTGTAACCTGCTTTCAACGAAATTCTGCCTCTCTGCAGTGAGGATTTTCAAAATACATTTTTAAAATGTCTCTGTGATGAAGAGTAGTTTGCCTTAAAATTCATGAGTAACTACAGTGAAGAGCAAGGGAGTGCAAAGCTGTGATTGTGTGGCTGAAGAGAGTTCCTAGTGATGAGTGAAAAACATGTCCTGTTTCATTCTGCTGTGTTCCCTCTCCTCTGGACACTCATATATGCCTTAGCTTCAATGGCAATGCAAGTCAATTGCAAAAGATGAAAGAAGCTTCTATTTCTCAGAAGGACCGAGCTCTGTAAAAATGGAAAGGAAGGTTCCCAATTGAAACTGATTGTATCCCCCTTCTAACGAATTCTGCCTCTCTGAAATAAGGATTTTCAGAATATATTTCTCTCACACCTCTGTGAGCAATAGCAGTTTGACTTACAATACATAAGTCAGTACTTTGCACAGCAAAGGACAGGGGATCTGTGAGTGTGTGAAGAGAGTTCCTAGTGATGAGTGAAAACCCCAACCTTTTTCACTTTGCTGTGTTTCCTACACTTTGGATCCTCATAACTGACCTTGGCTTCAATGGCCCATGCGAATCAAGTGTGGAGTATGAAAGAAGATTCTGTTTCTCATTGCAAGCATTCCATTTTGGGAAAACGTACAGGGATCGTGCCCAGCTGAAACTGAGTGTAACTCTCTTCCAAAGAATTTCCGTCCCTCTGCAATAAGGATTTTCAAAATATACCTCACTCAGGCCTCTGTGGTGAAGAGCTGATCGTCATGCAATGTGTCTGACATTTTTTGAAGAGCAAGTGCCTGGAGAACAGTGAGTGTGTGGGTTGAGATTACCTAGTGATAAGTGAAAACACCTTCCAGCTTCACTGAGGTGCTTTCCCTGCACTTTGACACTCACATATTGCCTACTCAGTGACGCATGCAATTCAATGCAGAGTATGACAGAAGCTGCTATTTTTCACATCAAGCTTTGAGGTCTGGCAAAAAGGACAGGGAGTGTTCTCAATTTAAACTGAGTGTAACCCGATTCCAATGAAATTCTGACACTCTGTAATTAGGATTTTTAAAATACATTTCTCTTAGGCTTCTGTGATAAAGAGCAGTTTCTCTTAAAATGCATAATTCACGACTTTGAATAGCAAGGGCTTGCATAGTTGAGAGTGTGTGGGTTAAGAGTGTTCTTAGTGATGAGTGAAAAACTTGTACTGTTTAACTCTGCTGTGTTCCCTATGCTTTGGACACTCGTATTTGCCTCAGCTTTAATGGCAAATGCAAGTCAAAGGCAGAGTATTAAAGAAGCTGCTATTTCTCACAACAAGCATCCACCCCTTGGAAAATGGGCAGGGAGTGTGCCCAACTGAAACTGAGCATAACTTGCTTCCAAATAAATTTTGTCCCTCTGAAATAATTATTTTCAGAATACCTTTCACGCACGCCTCTGTTTGACGCAACCAGTTTGATTTAATAAGCATAAGTCACTACATAGAAGAGCAAATCCCTGGAAATCTGTGAGTGTGTGGCTGAAGATATTTCCTGCTGATGAGTGAAAACCCCAACCTCTTTCAGTCTTCTGTTTTCCCTATAATTTCTACACTCAAAATTTGCCTTTGCTTCACTGGCCCTCACAGGTCAAATGCAGAGTATGAAAGAAGCTTCTCTTTCTCATTGAAAGCATCTAGCCACCCCAAAATATACAGAGGTGTAACCAACTGAATCCCAGTGGAAACCTCTTCAAATGAAGTTCTGCCTGTGTCCCATGAGGATTTTCAGAATACAATACACTCAGTCCTCTGGTGTGAAGAGCAGTTTGCCTTAAAATGCATAAGATAGTGCTTTGAAGAGCAAGATCCTGGAGATTGGTGAGTGTGTGGCTATAGACAGTTCCTAGTGATAAATGAAAACCCTGTGTAGTTTAACTTGGATGCATTCCCTGCAACTTTAATACTTACCATTTGCCTTGGCCTCAATGGCCCATGGAAGAAAACGGCAGACAATGAAGGAAGCTGCTGTTTCTCACAGGAGGGATCCAGTGCTGGCAAAATATATGGGAATTGTTTGCAAGTGAAAATGAGTGTAAAATTCTTCAAATGATGTTCTGCCTCTTTGCAATGAGGATTTTCAGAATACACCACACTCAGGCCTCTGTGGTGCAGAGCATTTTGCCTTTAAATGCATAAAGTACTGCTTTGAAGAGCAAGGTCATGGAGAGCTGTTAATGTGTGGGGTAAGACAGTTACTAGTGATATGTGAACACCCTGTGCAGTTTAACTCACATTCATTCCATGCTCTCTTGAGATTCAATTTTTACTTAGCCTCAATGGCCTGTGTAAGTCAATGCTAGAGAATGAAAAATCTGCTGTTTCTCAGAGGAAGCATCCAACAATGGTAAAATGTACGTGGATTGTTCCTAAATGAAATGGATTGTAAACCTCTTCAAATGAATTAATGTCTGTCTGCAATGAGGATTTTCAGAATACACCACACCCGGGCCTTTGTGGTGAAGAACAGTTTGCCTTACAATGCATAACGTACTGCTTTGAAGAGCAAAGTCCTATAGATTTTTGAGTGTGTGGCTTAACCCTGTGGATAGTGGTAAGTGAAAACCCTGTGCATTTTAACTCAGATGCATTCTCTGCGTTTTTGATACTCACTTTTTGCTTTAGCCCCAATGGCCCATTCAAGTCAAAGGGAGAGAATGAAAGGAGCTGGAGTTTCTCAAAGTAATCATCCAGTGCCGGCACATTGTACACAGAGTGTTCTCAACTGAAACTGAGTGTAAACACTTTCAAACGAAGTTCTTCCTCTCTGCAATGAGGATTTGCAGAATACACCACCCACAAGCTGAAAAGAAGTTGGCCTTACTGTGCATAAGGTACTTCATTGAAAAGCAATGTCCTGGAGAGATGTGAGTATGTGTTTCAAGATAGTTCCTAGTGATAAGTGAAAACCCTGTGCAGATTAAATTAGATATATTCTCTATGCTTTTAATACTCACATTTTGACCTCAATGGCCCATGCAAGTCAGTGGCAGACAATGAAAAATCTGCTGTTTCTCACAGGAAGCATTCAGTGCTGGTAAAATGTATGGGTATTGTTCCCAATTGAAACTGAATGTAACCCTCTTCAAATTAAAATTTTCTCTCCCATGAGAATTTTCAGAATACACCTCACTCAGGCCTCTGTGGTGCAGAGGAGTTTGCCTTACAGTGGATAAGGCACAGCTTTGAACAGCAAAGCCCAGGAGAGCTGTGAGAGTGTAGCTTAAGGCAGTTGCTAGTGATAAGTGGAAATGCTCTGCACTTTGACTCGGATGCATTCAGTAATCTTTTTACACTAAATTTCGCCTGGACTGCAATAGATGATGCAAGGTAAAGGAAGACAATGAAAGAAGCTGTTGTTTCTCATTGGAAGCACCAAGCAATGACAAAATGTACTGAGAATGTTCCCAACTGGAACTGAGTGAAAATCTCTTTAAAAAAAGTTCTGCATGTCTGCAATGAGGATTTTCAGAATACCAACACTCTGGCCTTTGTGGTGCACAGCAGTTTGCCTTTAAATGAAGGTATGCCTTTGAAGAGCAAGGACCTTGAGAACAGTAAGTGTGTGGGTTAAGACGGTTCAGAGGGAAAAGTGAAAACGTTTTGCAGTTTAACTCGGATGCATCCCATGTGCTTTGGACACTCACTTTCTGCCTCAACCTCAGTGGCTCATTAAAGTCAATGGCAGACAATGAAAGAAGTTGCTGTTTCTCACAGCAATCATCCAGCGCTGGGAAAATATAAAGGAAGTGTTCACACCTGAAACTGGATGTAAATCGCTTCAAATGAAGTTCTGCTTCTCTGCAATGGGGATTTTCATAATACACCACACTCAGGCCTCTGTTGTCAAGAGCAGGTTGTCTTAGAGTGCATAAGTTACTGCTTTGAAGAGGAAGGTCATGGAGAGCTGTGAGTGTGAGGCCTATGACAGCTTATAGTGATAAGTAAAAACGTTGTGCATTTTAACTCTAATTCATTTCCATTGCTTTTGACGCATCCTTATTTCCTTAGGCCTAAGGTCCCATTCAAGTCAAAGGCAGACAGTGAAAGAAGCTACCATTTCTCACAGGACTCATCCAGTGCTGCCAAAGTGAATGGGCAGTGTTCCCAACTGAAAATGAGTGACTAGCTCTTCGAACGAAGATCTACCTCACTCATAACACATCACACTCAGGACTCTAGTGAAAAGCAGTTTGCCTTAGAGTGCATAACTTACTGCTTTGAAGAAGGACATGAAGAGGTGTGAGGGTCTTAAGAGAGTTCCTAGTGATAAGTTCAAACATTTTGCAGTTTAACTCTAATGCCTTTCCTACGCTTTTGACTCTCACTTAATTTCTTAGCCACAAAGTCCAATTCAAGTCAATGGCAGACAAAGAAAGAAGTTGGAGTTTCTCACAGGAATCATAGAGTGCTGCCAAAATGTATGTTGTGTGTTCCCAACTGGAACTGAATGTAAATCCCTTCAAAAGAAGTCCTGCATCTTTGCAATGAAGATTTTCATAATACACAAAACTCAGGCCTCTATGGTGAAGAGCTGTGTGCCTTAGATTGCATACATTACTGCTTTGAAGAGGAAGGTCATGGAGAGCTGTGAGTGTGGGTCTTAAGACAATTTGTAATGATAACTGTAAATATTGTGCAGTTTTAGTCTAATGCATTCCCAACGCTTTTGACACACACTTATTTCCTTAGTACAGTGTCCCATTCAAGAGAATGCAGATAATGAAAGAAGCTCGTGTTTCTCTTAGGAATCATCCAGTGCTTCCAAAGTGTACGGGGAATGTTCTCAAATGAAACTGAGTGTAAATCTCTCCAAACGAAGTTCTGCCTCTCTTCAATGAGGATTTTCATAAAACACCACATTCGGGTCTCTCTGGTGGAGAGCAGTTTGTCTTAGAGTGCACAAGTTACTGCTTTGAAGAGGAAGGTAATGTAGAGCTGTGAGTGTGTGCCTTAAGACAATTTCAAGTGATAAGTGAAGATCTCGGGCAGTTTAACTCTAATGCAGTCCACATGCTTTTGACAATAGCTTATTTCCTTAGCCCCAACATTCAATTCAAATTAATGGCAGACAATGAAAAAGGTGCTGTTTCTCACAGGAATCATCCAGTATTGCCAAAATATACCGGGAGTGTTCCCAACTGAAACTGAGTGTAAATCTCTTGAAACGAAGTTATGCCTCTCTGCAGTGAGGATTGTCATAGTACACCACACTCAGGCCTCTGTGGTGAAGAGTAGTTTGGCTTAGAGTGAACAACTTACTGGTTTGAAAAGGAAGGTCATGGAGAACTGAGTGTGGGGCTTATGACAGTTCCTAGTGATCAGTAAAAACGTTCTGTAGTTTAGCTCTAATGCATTCCCTACGCTTTTGACACTCATTTTTTTTTAATATCCCCAAAGTCCCATTCAAGTGAAAGGCAGAGAATGAAAGAAGTTGCTGTTTCTCATGTGAATCATCCAGTTCTGCCAAAACGTATAAGGAGTGTTCCCAACTGAAACAGAGTGTAAATCTCTTCAAATGATGTTCTGCCTCTGCATAATAAGGAATTTTATTATACCCTACACTCAGGCTTCAGAGGTTGAAGAGCAGTTTGAGTTAGAGAGCATGAGTTACGGCTTTGAATAGGACGTTCATGGAGAACTGTAAATGTGGGTTGTAAGACAGTTCCTAATGATAAGTGAAAATGTGCAGCTTAAAACAGATGCATTCCCTGTGCTTTTGACACTCACTTTGTGCCTCAGCCTCAATGGTCCAGTAAAGTCAATGGTCGACCATGAAAGAAGCTACTGTTTCTTGCCAGAATCTTCAAGTGCAGCTAAAATGTATGGGTAATGTTCCCCACTGAAAATGAGTGTAAATCTCTTCAATTTGAAGTTTGGCCTCCCTCCAATGAATATTTTCATAATACACAATACTCAGGCCTCTGACCTGAAGAGCAATTTCCATTACAGTGTATCAATTAGTGCTTTGAAGGGGAAGGTCATGGAAAGGTGTGAGTGTGGGGCTTAAGAGAGTTCCTAGTCATAAGTGAAAACATTGTGCAGTATAACTTTAATGCATTCCCTACACTTTTGACACTTATTTTCGTAACCCCAAGTCCCATTCAAGTCAATGGTAGACAATGAAAGAAGTTGCTGTTTCCCACAGGAATCATTCAGGATGACCAAAATGTATGGGAGTGTTCCCAACTGAAACTGAATGTACATCACCTCAGACTGAGTTCTGCCTCTCTGCAATGAGAAATTTCATAATGCATTACAATCAAACCTCTGTGTTGAAGAGCAGTTTCCTTTAGAGTTGTATAAGTTACTGCTTTGAAGAGAATGGTCTTGGAGAGCTATAAGTGGGGATTAAGACAGTTCCTAGTGATAAATGAAAACTTGCATTTTAATTTGGATGCGTTCCCTGTGATTTCAACATTTATTTGATGCTTCCATCTCAATGGTCCATTACAGTCAATGGTAGACAAAGAAAGAAGCTGCTGTTTCTCACACGTATTATCCAGTGCTACCAAAATGTACTGAGAGTGCTCCCAATTTAAACTGAGTGTAAATCACTTCAAACCAAGTTCAGCTTCTCTGCAATGTGGAATGTCATAGTACACGAAACTCACACCTCTGTGGTGAAGAGCAGTTTGCCTTAGAGTGAATAAGTTACTGCTTTGAAGATGAAGGTCATGAAGAGCTGTGCTTGGGTGGCTTGAGACAGTTTCAAGTGATAAATGAAAACATTGTGCTATTTGATTCCAATGCATTCCCTTCACTTTTGATACTCACTATTTTCCTAGCCCCCAAACCTAATTCTAGTCAATGGCAGACAATGAAAGAAGGAGCTGTTTCTCACAGGAAGCATCGACCACTGCCAAAATGTATGGGAAGTGTTCCCAATTGGAACTGAGTATATATCTCCTGAAATGAAGTTCTGCCTCTCTGCAATGAGGATTTTCATATTACACCACACTCAGGCCTCTGTGGTGAAGAGCAGTTTGCTTAAGTGCAGAAATTACTGCTTTGAAGAGGAAGGTCATGGAGAGCTGTGAGTGTGGGGGTTAGCATAACAGTTAGGGATAAGTGAAAACGCTGTGCAGTTTAACTCTATTGCAGTACCTGTTTTAAAGAGGAGGGCCATGGAGAGCTGTGTGTGTGGGACTGAAGAGAGTTGCTAGTGATAAGTGATAACATTTTGCAGTTTGGGTCTTATGCATTTCCTGCATTTTTGACGCTTACTTATTTCCTTAGTCCTAAAGTCCCATTCAAGTCAGTGGCAGACAATTAAAGAGCCTGCTGTTTCTCACAGGAATCATTAAGGACTGCCAAAATGTATGGGGAGTGTTCCCAAATGAAATTGGGGCTAAATCACTTCAAATGAAATTCTGAGTCTCTGCAATGAGGATTTTGATAATTAACCACAATCAGGCCTCTTTGGTGATGAGCAGATTACCTTAGAGTTCATATATAACTGCTTTGAAGAGGAGGGTCACAGACAGCTGTCATAGTGGGGCTTAAGACATTTCCTAGTGATAAGTGAAAACTATGTGCAGTGTAAATCCCATTCATTCCCTCCGCTTTTGACACTCTCTTATTTCCTTAGGCCCAAAGTCACATTCAAGTCAAAGGCAGACAATTAAAGAAGCTGTTATTTCTCACAAGAATCATCCAGCACTGTCAAAATGTACAGGGAGTGTTCCCAAATGAAACTCAGTCTAAATCACTTCAAATGATGTTCTGCCTCCCTACAATGAGTATTTTCATAATACACCATACTCAGGCCTCTGTGGTGAAGAGCAGTTTGCCTTGGATTGTATAAGTTGTTGCTTGGAAGAGGAAGGTCATGGAGAGCTGTGGGTTGGTTCTTAAAACAGTTCCTAGTGATAAGTGAAAACACTGTGAAGTTTAACTCTAATGCATTCTCTATGCTTTTGGCACACACTTATTTCCTTAGGACCAACGTGGCATTCAAGTCAAAGGCAGACAATGAAAGAAGCTGCTGTTTCTCACAGGAATCACCCAGCACTGCCAAAATGTACAGGGTGTGTTCCCAACAGAATCTGAGTGATAATCTCTTTAAACAAACATCTTTCTCTCTGCAATGAGGATTTCTATGATACACAACACTCAGGCCTCTATGGTGAAGACAAGTTTGCCTTAGAGTGCAAATGTTACTGTTTTGTTGAGGAAGGTATGAATAGCTGTGAATATGGGCATTAAGAGAGTTTCTACCTATAAATGAAAATATTATGCAGTTTAAATCTAAAGCATTCTTGATGCTTTTGACACTCACTTATTTCCTTAGCCCCAAAGTCCCCTTCAACTCAATAGTAGACAATGAAAGAAGCAGCTGTTTCTCACAGGGATCATCCAGCACTGCCAAAAGTTATGAGAAGTGTTTCCAAGTGACATTGAGTGTAAATCTCTACAAACGAAGTTCTGCTTCTCTGCAATGTTGATTTTCATAATACACCATACTCTGTGGTGAAGAGGCATTTGCCCTAGATTGCACAAGTTACTGATTAGAAGAGGAAAATCATGGACAGCTGAGAATGTGGTTCTCAAGACAGTTCATAGTGATAAGTGAAAACAATCTGCAGTTTAACTCTAATGCATTCCCTACGCTTTTGAGACTCACATGTTTTCTTAGGAACAACGTGCCATTCAACTCAAAGGTAGACAATGAAAGAAGCTGCTGTTTCTCACAGAAATCACCCAGAGCTGCCAAAAAGGATGGGATGTGTTCCCAACAGAACCCGAGAGATAATCTCTTTAAATGAAGATCTGCTTCTCTGAAATTAGGATTTTCATAATACACCACACTCAGACCTCTGTGGTGAAGAGCATTTTGCATTAGAGTGCAAATGTTACTACTGTGAAGAAACAGGTATACAAAGTTGTAAATGTGGGGCTTAAGAGAATTACTACTGATAAATGAAATATTGTTCAGTTTAACTCTAATGCAATCCCGAAGATTTTGACACTCACTTATTTCCTTAGCCACAAAGTCCCCTTCAACTCAGTGGCAGACAATGAGAGAATCTGCTGTTTCTCACAGGAATCATCCAGTGATGACAAAATGTGAGGACTGTTTCTGGATGAAAGAGAGTGCAAATCTGTTCTGCCTCTCTGCAATGAGGATTTTCATAATACACCACAGTCAGGCCTTTGTGGTGAAGAGCAGCTTGCCTCAGAGTGCACAAGATACTGCATGGAAGAGGAAGGTCATGGAGAGCTGTGAGCGTGGGGCTTAAGACAGTTCCTAGTGTGAAATGTAAACATTGTGCAGTTTAACTCTATGTATTACTTACGCTTTTGACACTGACTTAATTTCTTAGCCCCAAAGTCCAATTCAAGTCAATGGCAGACAAAGAAGGATGCTGCTGTTTCTCATAGGAATCATCCAGTGTTGCCAAAATGTATGGGGAGTGATCCCAACAGAACCTGACTGTAAATATCTTCAAAGTAATATCTGCCTCTGTGCAATGAGCATTTTCTTACAAAACCATATGCAGGTCTCTGTGGTGAAGAGCAGTTTACCTCAGAGTGCAAAGGTTACTGCTTTGAAGAGGAAGGTCATGGAGAGTTGTGAATGTGAGGCTTAAAATATTTCTTAGTGATAAGTGAAAACATTGTGCAGTTTAACTCTAATGCATTCATGAAGCTTTTAACACTCATTTACTTCCTTGGCCCCAAAGTCCCATTCAAGTCAAAGGCAGACAATTAAAGAAGTTGCAGTTTCTCACAGGAATGATTCAGGTGTGCCAAAATCTATGGGGAGTGTTCACAACTGAACTTGAGTGTAAATCACTTCAACCAATTTCTGCCTCTCTGCAATGTGGATTATAATAATACATCACACACAGGTTTCTGTGGTGAAGAGCAGTTTGCCTTAGAGTGCAGAAGGAACTGCTTAGAAGAGGTGGGTCATGGAGAGCTGTGTGTGGCCAAAGACACTTCATAGTTATAATTGAATATGTTGTGCAGTTTAACTCCAATGCACTCCCTACCCACTTGACACTGACTTATTTCCTTAGGTGTAAAGTCGCATTCAAGTCAATGGCAGACAATTAAAGAAGCTGCTGTTTCTCAAAGGAATCATTCAGTGGTGCCCAAATGTACAGGGTGTGTTCTGTTAAACTCCATGAAACTGAGTGTAAATCACTTCAAACAAAGTTCTGGCTTTCTGCAATGAGGATTTTCATTATACAACATACTCAGGTCTCTGTGGTGAAGAGGTTTGCTTTAGATTGCACAAGTTACTGCTTGGAAGAGGAACGTCATGGAGAACTGTGAATGTGTTTCTAAAACACTTCCTAGTGATAAGTGAAAACATTGCTAAATTTAACTCTGATGCATTCTCTACACTTCTGACACTCACCTATTTCCTTAGAGTCAACGTGCCATTCAAGTTAAAGGTAGGCAATGAAAGAAGCTGCTGTTTCTTACAGGAATCACCCAGCACTGCCAAAAGGTATTGGGTGTGTTCCCAGCAGAACCTGAGAAATAATCTTGGTAAATGAAGATCTGCTTCACTGCAATTAGGATTTTCATAGTACATCACACTCAGGATTCTGTGGTGAAAAGCAGTTTGCCTTACAGTGCAAATGTTAGTGCTTTGAATAGGAATTTATAGAGAGCTGTGAATGTGGGGCTTAAGAGAGTTACTACTGACAAATAAAAATATTGTGCAGTTTAACTCTAATGCATTCTCTATGCTTTTGACCCTCACTTATTTCCTTGGCCCCAAAGTGCCCTTCAAGTCAATGGCAGACAATGAAAGAAGCTGCCTTTTTTTCACAGTAATCGCCCAGCACTGCCAAAATATATGAGGATTGTTCCCAAGCAAAAGTGAGTGTAATTCTCTTCCAAAAAAGTTCTGCATCTCTGCAATGTGGTTTTTCATAATACACCATACTCAGGCCTCTGTGGTGAAGAGCAGTTTGCCTTAGATTACACTAGTTACTCATTTGTAAAGGACGATCATGGAGAGGTGTGAGTGTGGTTCTTAACACAGTTACTAGTCATAAATGAAAACATTGTGAAGCTTAACTCTAATGCATTTCCTAAGCTTTTGACACTCACTTATTTCCTTAGCTCCAAAGTCCCATTCACATCAATAGCAGACAATGAATGAAGCTACTGTTTCTCACAGGAATCATACAGTGTTGCCAAAATGTACGGGGAGTTTTTCCAACTGAGAGTGAGTGTAAATCTTTTCAAACGAATTTCTGTCTCTCTGCAATGAGGATTTTCATAATACACCACACTCAGGCTTCTATTGTGAAGAGTAGTTTGCCTTAGAGTGCACAAATTGCTCTTTGGAATATGAAGGTCATGGAGAGCTGTGAGTGTGGGGCTTAAAACAGGTCCTAGTGATAAGTGAAAACATTTTGCAGTTTAACTCTAATGCATTCCCTACGCTTTTGGCACTCACCCACTTCCTTATCCTCAAAGTCCCATTCAATTCAATGGCAGACAAAAAGGTACGCTGCTGTTTCTCATAGGAATCATTGGGACCAGCCAAAATCTATGGGGAGTGTTCCCAATGGAACCTGTGTGTGAGTCTTTTCAAACCAAGTTCAGCCTGTCTGCAAGGAGGATTTTCATATCGCACCACACTCACTCTTCTGGTGTGAAGAGAAGTCAACCTTAGAGTGCATAAGTAACTGCTTTGCGAAGGAGAGCCATAGAGATATGTGAGGTCCAAGACAGTTCGTAGTGATAAGTGAAAAGGTTGTGCTGTTTAACTCTAATACATTTCACAAGCTTTTCACAATAACTTAATTCCTTAGGCCCAAAGTCCCATTTGAGTCAATAGCAGACAATGAAAGAAGCAGCTGTTTCTTACAGGAATGCTCCAGCATTGCCAAAATGTAAGGGGACTGTTCCCAATGGAAAATCAGTAGAAATCCCTTCAAATGAAGTTCTGCTTCTCTGAAATGAGGATTTTCAGAATACACCACACTCAGGCCTCATGCTGAAGAGCATTTTGCTTTAGATTGCAGAAATTACTGCTTTGAAGAGGAAGGCCATGGAGAACTGTGACAGAGGGGATTAAAACAGTTCCTAGTGATGAGAGAAAACGTTATGCACTTAAATACTAATGAATTCCATAAGCTTTTGACATTCACTTATTTACTTAGCTCCAAATTCCCATGCAAGTCAAAGGCAGACATTGAAAGAAGCGGACGGTTCTCACAGGAATCATAGAGCAGAGCAATGCCAAAATGTACGGGGAGTGTCCCAAACAGAAACTAAGGAATTCCAGAATACACCACACTTAGGCCTCTGTGGTGAACAGCAATTTGCCTTGTAAGGTCTATGACACTTCTTTGTAGAGCAAGGTCATGGACAGCTGTGAGTGTGTGGGTTAAGACAGTTCACAGTGATAAGTGAAAACACTGTGCAGTTGAACTGGGCATAATTCCCTGTGCCTTTTACAGTCACTTATTTGTAAGCCTCAAAGACCCATTCAAGTCAATTGCAGAGAAATGAAAGAAGTTGCTATTTCTCAGCCAAAGAATCCAGCATGGGGAAAGTGAATGGGGAGTGTACCTAACTTAAAAAAATGAACACCACCTCAAACAAATTTCTGCCTCTCTGCAAAGAGGAGTTTCAGAACACACCACACTCATGCCTCTGTGCTGAAGAGCAGTTTGAATGGAAAATGCAAAAGACACTACTTTGAAGGGCAAGGTCCTGGAGAGCTGAGAGCGTGTGGCTGAAAGCAGGTCACAGTGATAAAAGAAAACCGCTGTACAGTCTAACTGGGCATCTTTCCTTTGCTTTTTACACTCATTTATTCACCTCAAGGGCACATTCAAGTCAAAGGCAGAAAAACGAAGGCGGCTGATGTTTCTCAGCCAAAGCATCCAGGCAGGGAAAATGTACAGGGAGTGTTCCCATTGCAAACTGAACTCTGCCTGTCTGCCATGAAGAGTTTCAGAATATACCACACTCAGACCTCTGTGGTGCAAAGCTGTATGCCTTGTAAAACATAAGACACTACTTTGAAGAGGAAGGTCTGGGGGAGCTGAGAGTGTGTGGCTTAAGACAGTTCACAATGACAAGTGAAAACACTGTGCAGTATAACATGTCATCATTTATTGTGCTTTTTACATTCATGTATCTCTTAGCCTCAAAGGCCCATTAAATTCAAAGGCAGAAAAATGAAAGAAGCTGGTGTTTTGCAGCCAAAGAATCCAGAGCTGGGGAAAAGAACAGGAGTGTTCCCAACTCAAACTGAGTGAATACCACTGCAACCTTAGTTCTGTCTTTCTGCAATGAGGAGTTTTAGGATACATCCTACTCAGGCCTCTGTAGTGAAGAGCAGTTTGCCTCGTAAATGCATAAGACACTTCTTTGAAGAGCAAGGTCATGGAGAGCTGCGAGTGTGCGGCTGAAGGTAGTTCACAGGGAAAAGAGAAAATGCTGTGCTTTTTAAGTGGGTATATATACCTCTGCATTTTATAGTCACTTTTCCTTAGCCTCAAAGACCCATCCAAGTCAGAGAAATGAAAGACAGAGAAATGGAAGAAGCTGCTGTTTGTCAGACAATGCATCCAGTGCTCGGAAAATGTATGAGTAATGTTCCCAACACAAACTGAATGTGCACTACCTCAAACTATGCTCTGCCTCTCTGCAAGGAGGAGTTTGAAAATACATCACACTCAGGCCTCTGTGGTGAAGAGCAGGTGGCTTTTAAATTCATAGGACATTTCTTTGCACAGTAAGGTCCTGGAGAGCTGCGACTGTGTGGCTGAAGACAGTTCATGGTGATAGGTGAAGAAGCTATGTAGTTTAAATGGGCATCATTCCCTCTGCTTCTTACAGTCACTTTTTCTTAGCCTCAAAGGCCCATTCAAGTCAATGGCAGAAAAATGAAAAAAGCCATTGTCTCTCAGCTGAAGCATTCAGCGCTGGGAAAATGTATGGGGTGTGTGCCCACCTCAAACTGAATGTACATGGCAAAAAAGGCTAAAGGAGATGTGGTTTTTCCACACAATGGAGTACTACTCTGCCATAACAAAGGGTATGATAGAGACATTTGTAGGGAAATGGATGTACCTTGAGAACATACTTTTAAGCGAAATAAATCAGACACTCATGAGTACACATTGAATTGTTTCTCTGATATGAGTAAACATAAGGGTAAATAAGGTCAGAGAGGTGTAATAGATATTACATAAAATTAAGATAATATTGAAGAGAGAGGAGA
This sequence comes from Hystrix cristata, assembly GCA_004026905.1. Classification (NCBI taxonomy): domain Eukaryota; kingdom Metazoa; phylum Chordata; class Mammalia; order Rodentia; family Hystricidae; genus Hystrix; species Hystrix cristata. The sequence continues at coordinate 18,884 of PVJO010019946.1, forward strand.
ACCAGAAAGGGAGAAGGGGAAAAGAAAGAAGGGAAAAAGGGAAGGAAGAGGAAAGGGAAAAATGGGAAAATATAAATAAACCTGCTGTAAATATGGAAGAGGGAGCAGAAAGGAGGGGTGTGAAAGAGGGAGGAGAACCAAGATACATCATATAAAGCTGCTAAATAACCACAATGAATATGAATGTTATGCATACGATGTACCAATAAATGTTCTTGGTAAAAAAACCAAACCAAACCAAACCAAAACAAAAATAACAACTGAATGTTAAGCTCCACAAAGTAATTTCTGCCTCTCTGCAATGAGGACTGTTAGAATACATCACACTCAGGACTCTGTGGTAATGAGCAGTTTGCCTTGTTTTACACAAGACACTTCTTTGAAGAACAAGTTCCTGGAGAGCTGTGAGTGTGAGGCTGAAGACAGTTCACAGTGATAAGTGGAAATGCTGTGCCAGTTAACTGGGCATCATTCCCTGTGCTTGTTATAGTCACTTATTTCTTAGACTCTAGGGCTTTTTCGACTCAATGGCAGAAATATGAGAAAAGCTGCTGTGTTTCAGCCTAAGAGCCCAGCACTGTGAAAATGTGCGAGGTGGGTTCCCAACTCAAACTGAATGCATGCCACCTCAAACTAAGTTCTGCCCCTCTACAATGAGGACTTTTAAATACACCACACTCAGGCCTCTGTGGTGAAGAGCAGTTTGCCTTGTAATTCATGAGACACTTCTTTGAAGAGCAAGGTCCTGGAGACCTGTGAGTGTGTGAATGAACAGCGTTGCCAGTGATCAGTGAAAATGCTGCGAAGTTTAACTGGGCATCAGTCCCTGTGCTTTTTATAGTCACTTATTTCTTAGTCTCAAAGGCCCATTCAAAACAATGACAGAAAAATGAAATGAGTTGCTGTTGCTCAGCCAAAGCATCCATCGCTGTGAAAATGTAATAGGAGTGTTCACAAATAGAATGGAATGTACACAACCTCAAACTAAGTTCTGGCCCTCTGTAATGATGAGTTTCAGAATACACCACACTCAGGCTTTTGTGGTGGAGAGCAGCTTTCCTTGTAAATTATGAGACACTATTTTGAAAAGCAAGATCCTGGAAAGCTGCGAGTGTGTGGCTGATGACTGTTCACAGTGGTAAGTGAAAACGTTGTGCAATTTAACTGGGCATCACTCCCTGTGCTTTTTGCAGTCACTTCTTTCTTAGCCTCAAAGGCTGATTCAAGTCAATGGCAGAAAAATGAAAGAAGCATCTGTTTCTCATCTGCAGCTTTCATCCCTGCAAAAATGTAAGGCGAGTGTTCCCAACTCAAGCTAAATATACACGACCTCATAATATGTTCTGCCTATCTGCAATGAAAAGTTGCAGTATACACTGCACTCAGACATTTGTGGTGAAGAGCAGGTTGCCTTATAATGCATAAGACACTTGGTTGAACTGCAATAGCCTGGAGATCCATGACTGTATGGGTTAATTGAGCTACTAGTCATTAGTGAAAGCTCTTCCTGTGTTACTGGGTGGTATTCCCTGTGCTTTGACATTGTCTTGTGTTCTAGGCATCAGTGGCCCATTCACGTCAAGAGAGTATGAGAGACTCTCCTGTTACACATAACAAGTATTCTGGGCTGGGAAAAAGTGCAGGGCGTGTTGTCAAGTGAAAATGTGTTTAACTCGGTTCCAACAAAAATCTGCCTCTCCACAAGAAGGCGTCGGTAAGACAATTCTCTCAGGCATCTGATGAGGAGCAGTTTACCTCAAAATGCATAAGTGACTACTTCAGAGAGCAAGGGAATGCAGAGCTGTGAGTGTGTTACTTAAGAGCATTCCTAGTGATGAGAGAAAACCACGTCCACTTTCACTGTACTGCGTTCCCTAATCTCTGGAGCCTCATATACGTTCTTTGTTTCAATGCCCAATGCAAGTCAAAGACAGAGTGGGAAAGAAGCTGCTGTTTCTCATAACATGGATCCAGCTCTGAGGAAATGAACACTCAGCGTGCCCAACGGAAAATGAGTGCCATCTGCTTCCAACGAAATTCTGCCTCTCTGCAAGAAGGATTTTCAGAATACATTTCTCTCACCCCGTCTGATGAACAGCAGTTCATAATTTTCAGCAGTCACTACTTTGAAGAGCAAGGGGCTGGAATGCTGGGAGTGTGTAGGCTAAGAGAGTTCCCAGGGATGAGTGAACAACCCAACCACATTAACTCATCTGTGTTCCCTACTCTTCAGAAACACAGAAAATGCCTTGAATTCAATGGCCCATGTGAGTCAAAGGCAAAGTATGAGAGAAGCTGCTATTTCTCATAGCACACATCCAGTGCTGGGAAAATAGACAGATGTTGCAACACAAAGTGAGTGCAACAAGCTTCTAATGAATTCCCGCCTCTCTGCAATAATGATCATAAGAATACACGTATCTTGGGCCGCTGTGTGGATGATTAGTTAGATTAGCATTACCTAAGACACTTCTTTGAATCTCAAGGTCCTGGAGAGCAGAACTTCCGTGTGTAAAGAAGATATGTAGTGATCAGTGAACATGCCATCCATTTTTGTGAGGCTGTATTCCCTGTGCTTTGATGCTCAGATCTCAGTGCCCATAGAAATCAACGGCACAGAATGAAAGAAACTGCTTTTTCTCTCAAGCCTCCAGGTCTGGGAAATAGTACAGGGAATGTGCTCAATCAGAATTGAGTGTGATTCACATCAAACGAATTTCTGCCTCTCTGGAAGAAGCATTTTCCGAATATGCCTCACTCAGTCCTCTCTGGTGAAGAGCAGTTTACGTTGTAATCCCTAGGACAAATTTTGAAGAGCAAGGGCCTGGAGAGCTGTGAGTGTGTGGGTTGAGAATTCATTGTGATAAGTGCAAAGCCCATCCAGTTTGGCTGGGCTCTTTCCCCTGTACTTTGGCGCTCATAAATTCCATAGATATCAGTACACCATGCAAGTCCATGGCAGAGCATGAAAGAAGCCACTGTTTCTCACAGGCATCCAGGTCTGGGAAAATGGAAAGTGAGTTTGCCCCAAAGAAACAGAATGTAACATGCATGCTTCCAACGAAATTCTGCCTCTCTGCAATAAGGATTTTCAGAATACACTTATCTCAGGCCGTCTGATGAATGGCAGTTTGCCTTAAAATGCATAAGTCACTAGTTTGAAGAGCAAAGGCCTACAAAGCTCTGAGTGTGTGGATTCAGAGAGTTCCTAGTGTTGTGTGAAAACCCCATCGTGTTTCACTCTGTTCTGTTTCTGATGCTTTGGACACTGGTATTTTGCTTTGTTTAAGTGGCACATGCAAGTCCAAGGCACAGTATGAAAGAAGCTACTGTTTCTCTCAGCAAGCATCTAGTGCTGGGAAAATGGATTGGGATTGTGCCCACCTGAAACTGACTGCAAACTGCTTCCAATGAATTTCTGCCTCTCTGGAAGAAGGATTTTCAGATCTCTGTGGTGAAGAGTAGTTTGCCTTGCAATGCTTAAGACAATTCTTGAATTGCAAGAGCCTGGAGACCAGTGAGTGTGTGAGTTATGTGACTTCCTAGTCATAAGTGAAAACTTCTTCCTATTGCACTGTGAGGTTATACCCTGTGCTTTGACACTCTCATATTGCCTATGACACTTTCATATTGCCTATGCATCAGGCCCCCATGGAAGTCAATGGCAGATTATGACAGATGCTGCTGTTTTCCATAACAGGTATTCAGATCTGGGCCACATGCAGGGCATGTTGTAAAGTGGAAAGGTATTTAACCCGCTTCAAACACAATTCTGCCTCTCTTCAATAAGACTTTCTATCAGAGAAGACTCTCAGGACTTTGAGGAAGCAGTTTGTCTCGAAATACATAAGTCACTACTGCAGAGAGCAAGGGAATGCATATCTGTGAGTGTGTCACTTATGAACCTTCATAGTGAAGAGCGAAAACCACGTCCACTTTCACTCTGCTGTGTTCTCTCCTCTTTGGAGCCTAATATTTGACCTTTGCTTCAATGCCCAATGCAAGTCAAAGACAGAGTGGGAAAGAAGCTGGTGTTTCTCACAACATGCATCCAGCTCTGGGCTAATGTACAGGCAGCGTGCCTAATGGAAAATTAGTGGAACCTGCTTCCAAAGAAATTCTGCCTCTCTGGCATAAGGATATTCATAATACATTTCTCTCACGCCTCTCTGATGAAAAACAGTTTGACTTAAATTTCATCAGTCACTGCTTTGAAGAACAAGGGCCTGGAGTGCTGGGAGTGTGGGGGTTAAAAGAGTTAACAGTGAGGAGTGAACACCCCACCCTCTTTCACTCATCTGTGTTCACTACTCTTTGGAAATACAGAATTTGCCTTGGCTGCAATGGCCCATGTGAGTCAAAGGCAGAGTATGAGAGAAGCTGCTGTTTCTCATAGCAGACAACCAACGCTGGGAAAATGGACAGATGTTGTTCCGAGAGAAAGTGAGTGCAACCCACTTCTAATGAATTCCTACCTCTCTGCAAGAAGGATTTTCGGAATATACCTAACTCGGGCCAGTGTGGGGAAGAGCAGTGAGATTAGTATTTCCTAAGATGCTTCTTTGAATACCAAGGTCCTGGAGAGCTGTAAAGGAGGTATGTATTGATCAGTGAACACCTGTAAAGGAGGTATGTACTGATCAGTGAACACCCCATCCAGTTTGATGGGGCTGTATTCTCTGTGCTTTGATGATCACGTATATCGTAGATCTCAGTGCACATAGAAGTCCAAGGCACTTAATGAAAGTACCTTTTTCCCTCAAGCCTCCAGGTCTGTGAAATAGTGCAGGGAACGTGTCCAATTGAGGCTGAGTCCGGTCTACTTCAAAGGAATTTCTGCCTCTCTGGAAGGATTTTCTTCACCACTCAGTCCTCTGTGGTGAAGAACAGTTTGACTTGCAATTGCCTAAGACAAATTTCAAACAGCAAAGGCCTGGCAAGCTGTGAGTGTGTGGGTTGAGAACTGCTAGTGATAAGTGAAAACCCCATCCAGGTTTGCTGGGCTCTTTTCCCTCCACTTTGGCACTCATATATTGTTTTGACCTCAGTGGCCTGTGCAAGTCTATGGCAGAGTATGAAGGAAGCTGCTGTTTCCCACAACAATATCTGGTACAGGGAAAATGAACAGTGAGTTTGCCCCAAAGAAACAGAGTGTAACCCGCTTCCAAGGAAATTCTGCATCTCTTCAATAAAGATTTTCAGAATACACTTACCTCATGCCTCTGTGATGAAGAGCATTTAGTCTTAATATACATGTCACTACTTTGAAGAGCAAAAGCCTATGGAGGTCTGAATGTGTGGATTAAGAGAGTTCCTAGTGATGTGTGAAAACCCCATTCTGTTTCACTCTGCTGTGTTTCCTGTGCTTTGGACACTCATATTTTCTTTGGCGTAAATGGCCCATGGAAGTCCAAGGCAGAAGATTAAAGAAAATGTTGTTTCTCACAGCAAGCATCCAGCGCTGGGAAAATGGACAGAGGTTGTGCCCAACTGAAACTGAGTGCAACATGTTTCAAACGAATATCTGCCTCTCTGAAAGAAAGATATTCAGAATATACCTCTCAGGCCTCTGTGGTGAAGAGCAGTGTGCCTTACAATGCCTAAGACAATTCTTAAATTGCAGAAGCCTGGAGAGGCATGAATGTGTGGCTTAAGTGTGTACCTAGTAATAAGTGCAAACCCCATCCTGTTTCACTTGTGTGGTATTCACTGCACTTTGACACTCTCATATTGCCTAGACATAAGTGGCACATGCGTGTTAATGGCAGAGAATGACAGATGCTGCTGTTTCCCACAAGTATTCTGTCTGCAATAAGGATTTCAATAAAACAAACACCTCAGGTCTCTCATGAGGAGAAGTTTGCCTCAAAATATGTAAGTCACTACTTCAGAGGCAAGGGAATGCAGAGCTGTGAGTGTGTCACATAAGAGCATTCCTAGTGATGAGCAAAAACCATGTCCACTTTCACTCTGCTGTGTTCCTTCCTCTTTGGAGCCTCATATATCACCTTCCCTTCAATGCCCAATGCAAGTCAAAGACAAATTGGGAAAGAAGTGGCTGTTTCTCACAAACTGCATACAGCTCTGGGCTAATGTACAAGCAGTGTGCCCAGTGGAATATAAGTGTAACCCGCTACCAATGAAATTCTGCATCTCTGCCAGAAGAATTTTCAGAATATATTTTTCTCACCCCTCTTTGATGAAGAGCAGTTTGACATAAATTTGAGCAGTCACTACAGTGAAGAGCAAGTGGCTGGAGTAGTGGGAGTGTGTGGGTTAAGAGAGTACCTAGTGATGAGTGAACATCCTAACCTCTCTCACACATCTGTGTTCATTACTCTTTGGAAATACAGAATTTGCCTTGCCTTCAATGGCCCATGTGAGTCAAAAGCAGAGTATGAGGGAAGCTTCTATTTCTCACAGCAAACTACCAGGGCTGGGAAAATGGACAGATATCATTCCAAGAGAAAGTGATTGCAGCCTGCTTCTAATGAATTCCTGCCTGTCTTGAAGAAGGAGTTTCAGAGTATACATAACTCTGGCCACTGTGGGGAAGAGTAGGGAGATTAGCATTACCTAAGACTCTTTTATGAATAACAAGGTCCTAGAGAGTTTAAGTTCCAGCTTTACTTGTGTAAAGAGGGTATGTAGAGATTGGTGAAAACGCCATCCAGTTTGACGAGGCCCTATTCCCTGCGCTTGAATGCTCACATATTTACCAGACCTCAGTGCCCAAAGAAGTCAATGACACAGAATGAAAGAAACTGCTTCTTCTCTCAAACCTCCAGTTCTCAGAAATTATACAGGGAATGTGCCCAACTGAAAGAGAGTGTTACCCACTTCAAACTAATTTGAGCCTCTATGGAAGAAGGATTTTCCGAAAATACCTCCCTCAGTCCTCTGTGGTGAAGAGAAATTTGCCTTGCAATACCTCAGAGAAATTTTGAAGAGTAAGGGCCTGGAGAACTGTGAGTGGGTGTATTAAATGAGTTCCTAGGCATAAGTACACACAACTTCCTGTTTCACTTGGGGAGTATTCCCTGTGCTGTGACAGGGAATACTTATAATGCCTAGGCATCAGTAGTCCATGCAAGTCAATGGCAGAATATGAGAGATGCTGCTCTTTCCCACAACAAGTATTGAGGTCTGGGAAAATATGCAGGGCGTGGTGTCAAATGAAAAGATATTTAATCTGCTTCCAACGAAATTGTGGCTGTCTACCATAAAGATTTCAATAAGAACCATCACCTCCCAAAAAGAAAACGCTCCCACGTCTCTGTTGAAGAGCTGTCTGCCTCAAAATATATAAGTCACCACTTCAGAGAGCAAGGGACTGCAGAAATCACGTCCACTTTCACTCTGCTGTGTTCCCTCCTCTTTGGAGCCTCATATATGACCTTCGCTTCAATGCCCAATGCAAGTCAAAGACAGAGTGGGAAAGAAGCTGGTATTTCTCACAACATGCATCCAGCTCTGGGCTAATGTACAGGCAGTGTGCCCAACGGAATATAAGTGTAATCTGCTTCCAAAGAAATTCTGCCTCTCTGCAGTAAGGATTTTCAGAATACATTTCTCTCACCCTTGTCTAATGCAGAGCAGTTGGACGTAAACTTCATCAGTCACTGCTTTGAAGAGCAAGGGCCCAGAGTTAACAGTGAGGAGTGAACACCCACCCTCTTTCACTCATCTGTGTTCACTACTCTTTGGAAATACAGAACTTGCCTTGCCTTCAATGGCCCATGTGAGTCAAAGGCAGAGTATGAGAGAAGCTGCTGTTTCTCATAGCAGACAACCAGCGCTGGGAAAATGGACAGATATTGTTCCGAGAGAAAGTGAGTGCAACCCACTTCTAATGAATTCCTGCCTCTCTGCAAGAAGGATTTTCAGAATATACCTAACTCGGGCCAGTGTGGGGTAGAGTAGTGAGATTAATATTTCCTAAGATGCTTCTTTGAATACCAAGGTCCTGGAAAGCTGAGCTTCCACCTGTAAAGGAGGTATGTACTGATCAGTGAACACCCCATCCAGTTTGACGGGCCTATATTCCCTTTGTTTGGGTGCTCTCGTATTCCCCAGACCTCAGTGCCCAAAGAAGTCAATGGCACAGAATGAAAGCAACTTCTTTTTCTCTCAAGCCTTGAGGAAGAGAAGTTTGCCTTGGAATGCCTAAGACAAATTTTGAAGAGCAAGGGCCTGGAGACCTCTGAGTGTGTGGGTTGCAAATTCCTGGTGATATGTGAAAACCACATCCAGGTTCGCTGGGCTCTTTTTTTTTTTGTGCTGGGGATTGAACTCAGGGCCTTGTGCTTGCAAAGCAAGCACTCTAACAACTGAGCTAAATCCCCAGTTCCTTTTTTTTTAGATTTAAAAAAAAATTTTTTTTCTGCTGGGCTCTTTTCCCTGCACTTTGACACTCACATACTGCTTTGACCTCAGTGACCCACGGAAGTCCATGGCAGAGTACGAAAGAAGCTGCTGTTTCTCGTAAGAAGCATCCAGTTCTGGGAAAATGGGCAGTGAATTTGCCCAAAAGTAACAGAGCGTATCCCACTTTCAACGAACTTCTGGCTCTGTACAATAAGGATATTCAGAATACACATATGTCAGGCTTCTGTGATGAAGAGCGGTTTGACCTCAAAAGCATAAGTCACTACTTTGAAGAGCAAAAGCCTACAGAGTTGTGAGTTTGTATATTAAGAGAGTGACTATTGTTTTTTGAAAACCCTATCCTCTTTCAGTGTGCTGTGTTTCTTATGCTTTAGACATTCATGCTTTGCTTGGCTTAAGTGGCCCATGCAAGTCCCAGGCAGAGTTTGTGTAAGAAGATGCTGTTTCTCACAGTAAGCATCCAGCACTGGGAAAATGGACAGGGATTGTGCCCAACTGAAACTGAGTGCAACATGCTTCAGATGAATTTGGCCTCTTTGGAAGAAGGATTTTCAGAATATAAGTCTCAGGGCTATGTGGCAAAGAGCAGTTTTCCTTGCAATGCCTATGAAAATTATTGAATACAAGAGCCTGGAGAAGTGTGAGTGTGTGGGGTAAGTGAGTTCCTTGTCATACATTCAAACCCCTTCCTGGTTCACTTGGGTGGTATTTCCTGAGTTTTGACACTCCCATATTGCCTAGGCATCAGTGGGCTATGCAAGTCAATGGCAGAGTATGATAGATGCTGCTGTTTCCCACAAGTATTCAGGTCTGGGAAAATATGCAGGGTGCGTTGTCAAATGAAAAGGTGTTTAATCGGCTTCCAATGAAATTCTTCTCTACAATAAGGACTTCAATAAGACAACCCTCTCAGGTCTCTGATGAAGAGCAGTTTGCCTGAAATATATGTTACTACTTCAGAGAGCAAGGGAATGCAGGGCTGTGAGTGTGTCACACAAGAGCGTTCCTAGTGATGAGTGAAAACCACGTCCACTTTCACTCTGCTGTGTTCCCTACTCTTCAGAAACACAGAATTTACCTTGCCTTTCAATGGCCCTTGCATGTCATAGGCAGAGTATGTGAGAAGCTGCTGTTTCTCATAGCAAACAATCAGCGCTGGGAAAATGGACAGATATCGTTTGAAGAGTAAATGAGTGCAACCCTCTTCTAATGAATTCCTTCTTTTCTGCCAGAAGGATTTTCAGAATGTACCTCACTCGAGCCACTATGGGGAAGAGTAATAGGATTAGAATTTCCCAAGACAGTTCTTTGACTAGCAAGGTCCTGGAAAGCTGAGCTTCCGAGTGTAAAGAAGGCATGTAGTGATCAGTGAAACCTCCATGCAGTTTGATGGGCTCTATTTCCTGTGCTTCGATGTTGATATATTTCTCGGACCTCAGTGCCCAAAGAAGTCAATGGCAATGAATGAAAGAAACTCCTATTTCTCTCACGTGTTCATGCCGGGGAAATAATACAAGAAATGTTCCAAACCAAAACTGAGAGTGATCTGCTTCACACGAATTTCTGCCACTCTGGAAGAAAGATTTTCCAAATATACCTCACTCATTCTTCTGAGGTGGAAAGGAGATTGCCTTGCAATGCCTAAGACAAGTTTTGTAGAGCAAGGGCTTAGACAGCTGTGAGTGTGTGTGTTAAGAATTCCTAGTGTTAAGTGAAAACCCCATTCAGATTTGTTGAGCTCTTTCCCCTCCCATTTGAAGCTCACATATTGCCGTGATCTCAATGGCTTATGGAAGTCCATGACATAGCATGAAAGAAGTTGCTATTTCTCATAAGAAGTATCTGGGTATGGGAAAATGGACAACAAGTTTGCCAAAAAAAAAAAAAAACAAAAAAAAAAAAAACCCAAAAAACCAGAGTGTAACCCGTTTTCAAAAAATGTCTGTCTCTGTGCAATAAGAACTCTCAGAATACACATTTCTCAGGCCTCTGTGATGAAGACCTGTTTGACATAAATTTCATCAGTCACTACTTTGAAGAACAAGGGGCTGGACGACAGGGAATGTGTGGGTCAAGAGAGTTCCCAGTGATGCGTGAGCACCCCAACCTCCTTCACTTGTCTGTGTTCACTATGCTATGGAAAACCAGAATTTGGTTGACTTCAATGGTCTATACAAGTCAAAGGCACACTATAAGAGAAGTTTCTGTTTCTCATAGCAAACTTCCAGCTCTGGGAAAATGGACAGATATCCTTCCAACAGAGAGTGAGTGCAACCTGGTGCTAACAAAATCCTACCTCTCTGCAATAAGGATATTCAAAATATACCTAACTCTGGAAACCGTGGGGGAGAGTAGTTAGATTAGAATTACCTAAGACCTTTCTATGAATAGCAAGGTGATAGAGAAGTGAGGTTTAGTGTGTAAAGAACATACGTAGTGACCAGTGAAAATGTCATCCAGTTTGACGTGGCTGTATTCACTGTGCTTTGATGCTGAGGTATTTCCTAGACCTCATTGCACAAAGAGGTCAATGGCAAAGAATGAAAGAAACTACTTTTTCACACAAGCCTCTAGGTCTGGAAAAAAGTACAGGGAATGTGCCTAACTGAAACAGGGTGACCTGCTTCAAATGAATATTTGCCTTTGTGGAAGAAGGATTTTCCAAATATACCTCACTCAGTCCTCTGTGGTGAAGATCAGTTTGTCCTGCAGTACATAAGAATTTTGAAGAGCAAGGGAAAGGATAGCTGTGAGTGTGTGGGTTTAGAATTATTAGTGATAAGTGAAGAGCCCATCCAGGTTCACTTGGCTCTTATCACTGCATTTTGAAGCTCAAATATTGCTTTGATCTCAGTGGCCCATGCAAGACTACTGCAGAGCATAAAAGAAGCTGCTCTGTCTCACAAGAAGGACCCGACTCTGGGCAAATGGATATTGACGTTGCTCAAGAGAACAAGAGTGTGACCCGATTCCAATGAAAATATGCCTCTATGCAATGAGGATGTACAGAATACACCATACTCAGGCTGCTGTGGAAAAGAGGAGTTTGCCTGGTAAATGCATAAGACACTTCTTGGGAGATTGAAATCCTGGAGAGCTACGAGTGTGTGCCTGAGGACAATTCACAATGATAGGTGACAATGCTGTGCAGTTTAACTGGGCATAAAGGCTGAGAATATTACAGGTACATATTCTTAGCCTCAAAGGCCCATTCAACTCAATGGCAGAAAAATGAAAGAAGCATCTGTTTCTGAGCCAAAAGAGCCAGTGCAGGGAAAACGTATGGGGTTGTCACCAAATGCACCTGAACGTACAAAACCTCAAACTAAGATTAACTCCTATGAAATGAGGAGTTTCAGAACTTACCACACTCAGGCCTGTGGGAGGAAGAGCAGTTTACCTCAAAACTGCATATAACACTTTGTTTTTTTTTTAATTTAATTTTATTTTAAACCAAGAACATGTATTGGTACATTCTACATACAATGGTCACATTCATTACATTAATTCTGTACCTATACATGATGTATCTTGGTTCTCCCCCCTCTCCCCCCCCTGCACCCTCCCTCCCTATTTACAGCAGGTTCATTCATCATTTTCCATATTTTCCCTTTCTCCTCTTTTTCCCCTGTTGCCTTTCTGCTTTTCCCCTTCTTTCTTTCTAGTACTTCTCTCCCTGCTCACCATCCTCCTTTTATATAATATCTATTACACCTCTTTGTCCTTATTTACAATTATGGTCTCTCATATCAGAGAAACAATTCGATGCGTGCTCATGAGTGTCCGATTTATTTCACTTAAGAGTATGTTCTCAAGAAACATCCATTTATATATAAATGACTCTAGTTTATCCTTTTTTATGGCAGTGTAGAAAAACCACATTTTCTTTAGCCATTCGTTGGTTGTTGGGCATTTAGGTTGTTTCCAAGAAAAACTGCATATAACACTTTGAAGAGCAAGCAGTAGTCTTGCATGGACCACTGAGATCAAGACAATATGTGAGCTTCAAAATGCAGTGAATTTTGCCTGGGAAATGCATTAGACACTTTTTGAAGAGCCAGGACCTGGAGAGGTGCAAGTGTGGGGCTGAAGAAAGTTCATAGGGAGAAGTCAAAACACAGTGCAGCTTCATGGGGCATGAGTGCCTTTGCATTTGACGCTCATTTCTTTCTTAGGCTCAAAGGCCCATTCCAGTCAAAGGCAGAAAAATGAAAGAAGCTGCTGTTTCTCAGGGCAAGCAGCCAGCACTGGGAAAATGTACAGGCAGGCTTCCCAACTCAAAGTGAACGGACAGCAAGTCAAACTAAGTTCTGCCTTCAGGCAATGTAGAGTTTCACAACACAGCTCATTGGTGACTGTGCGGTGAAGAGCAGTTTGCCTGGCAAATGCATAAGACACTTCTTTGCAGAGCAAAGTGCTGGAGAGCTGCGAGTGTGGGGCGGAAGAGAGTTCACAGGGATAAGGCAAAACACAATGCAGCTTCACTGGGAATCAGTTCCCTTCCATTTGACAGTCACTTCTTTCAAAGCCCATTCAAGACAAGGGCAGAAAAATAAAAGAAGTTGCTGTTTGTCAGTTCAAGCAGCCATCTCTGAGAAAATGTATGGGCAGTGTTCCCAACTCAAACTGAATGGACGCCAAGGCCAACAAAGTTCTGCATTTAGGGAAAGTGGGGTTTCACAATACAGCTCATGGGGTCCTCTGCGGTGAAGAGCAGTTTGCCTGCAAAGAGCATAAGACACTTCTTTGCAGAGCAAGGTCCTGGAGAGCTGCGAGTGTGGGGCTAAAGACAGTTCACAGGGAGAAGTCAAAACACAGTGCAGCTTCACTGGGCATCACTCCCCCTGCGTCTGACAGTCACTTCGTTCTTAGGCTCAAAGGCCCATTCAAGTCAATGGTAGAAAAAGGAAAGAAGCTGCTGTTTGTCAGCCCAAGCAGCCAGCACTTTGAAAATGTACAAGGAGTGTTCCCAACAAAAACTGAATGGACACCACCTCAAAATATGTTGTGCCTCCCTGTAATGAGGACTTTAAGCATATACACAACTCAACCTTCTGTGGTGATGAGCAGTTTGCCTAGGAAATGGCTAAAGTGTTTTTTGAAGTCCCTTTTCCTGAAGATCTTTGAATTTGGGGCTGAAGACACTTCTCAGGGATAAGTGAAAAAGCTGTGCCCTTTCACAGGCATCACTTGCTCTACGTTTTGCAGTCATTTCTTTCTTAGGCTCAAAGGTGCAATCAAGTGAAAGACAGAAAAATGAAAGAAGCTTCTGTTTCTCAGCCAAAGCAGCCAGCACTGGGAAAATGTACGGGCGGTGTTTGCACCTCAAACTGAATGGACAGCAAGTCAAATTAAGTTCTGCCGACCGGACTTTGCAGCCAGCCAGCCAGCCAGGTGAGAGAGAGGCCCCCGCAGCCGGACAAAGCCTGCAAAGCGATCCCGCCCTGCGACATCCGTTGCCAGGCGACAGAGAGATTTCCCCCTCCCGCCCTGGACACACGAAGGGGGAGGGGAGGTGCTTGGTAACCACCGGACTTTGCAGCCAGCCAGCCAGCCAGGTGAGAGAGAGGCCCCCGCAGCCGGACAAAGCCTGCAAAGCGATCCCGCCCTGCGACATCCGTTGCCAGGCGACAGAGAGATTTCCCCCTCCCGCCCTGGACACACGAAAGTGGAGGGGAGGTGCTTGGTAACCGCGGGACTTTTCAACCAGGTGAGAGAGAGGCCCCGGCACCGGGACAAAGCCTGCAAACTGAGCTCGCGCGCCGGCAAGGTCTGAACCCATTAACATACATAAAATCTATGCCTCCTCTCTGGTGACACTATACTATCTTCTGCTGTTCTCCCACCAACATTC